>JAHLKH010000313.1:0-21242 GCA_025526915.1 Entophlyctis helioformis | reverse complement strand
TCCAGCCGGCGAGCACCAAACAATGCCGCAGCGCAGGCCTCTGGATGCAGCCCATCGTGCCCATCGTGCCCCTGCGTCTGCCGGGCATTGTCGCAGCAACTCGCGGCAGCGTAAACATGGATGGAGTGGATGGCAGCCATGGATGTGCGGGACACGCATGGATCTGCCGGCCTGCAAACAAAGCGCACGGCCCGGTAGTTGTGAGTTGTGCCGTGCTGCTCTGGGTTGTGCCGTGATCACAAAGCCGCCTTGCCGCCGTGTTTGTTGGCTGCCGACGCTTGCATCTGTGACCACCTCAAGCACCGGCCATCGTCGCTGCTGTGCCACCGCCCTCCGAGCCTCGCTCGCTCGCTCGCTCGCTCGATCGCTGCTTTCGCTCTTTGCTCATCACAGCCTCTTGCTTTCTCTCGCTTTCTCTTGCCTCTTCGCCGCCACTCTCGGCACCCACCACGCGACGATTGCCACTGCATCCACAACCACAACCACAACCACAACCACAACCACAAACCAACGGCTGCAATGCGTCAATCGGCAGCCCCGCTGCATGCGGCTCGTGCGGCGTGTCTCGCGCTGCTGCTCTGCGCAGGCCTGCAGCCAGCCAGCGCCCGTCCGTGGCACGTCGGTACGTCCGCATTCGTTATCCTGCTGGCTGCTCTTCGCATCCACGGCGCTGCCCGCCACTGTCCGGCTCTGCCCGGCATTGTCTGCAGCTGCGAGTGCATCACGGCGTAGCACCGAATGCATTGCATTCCATGGCACGCTGTATGCTCTGCTCTGCTCTGCCCTGCTCTGCTCTGTCGTACTCTGCTCCAATGCTGTGCCGCTGCTGGCTGGTCGGAGTCGGCCACGATTTGAGCGCAGAGGGGCGTCCGTCGAGAGCGGAGTTTGACGGCCGCTTACTGCCTGCGTCTGCCTGCGTCTTGCCTCGGCCTCGGCCAGCACGCAGATCCCTCGATGCTGTGCGCACGCAGGCTTGCTTCTTTGCGCCGTGTGCCGTGTGCCTGCACACATCTGCACACTGACCCCCTGTGCATTCCCGATGTTTCCCGTCGACGTCACCGGCCACCATCGATCCGCCACAGTCAACCAGTTTTTGATCTCGACGGCAACGTCTGCCCGGCCCTCACCGCCAACAACCAGGCATGCCCTGTGGTCTGCGTGCCGTCCATCGACGCTTGCCCGCCAAAGGTCATGCCCAGAGCCTGCCCCTCCGGCCAATTCTACTGCCACGACGGATCTTGCCCGGCCCGGCACATCCTTTGACGCCGCGTGTGCAGCCACCGTCTCGGCGTGCCTGTGGCAACCACGGTAGCTACGACCCATCCATCGCACAGCCGGCCAACCCAGAGGCTCTGTTCCCGTGCTCCTTGACCCATCTCGTCAATGTCACAAAACTACCATCCTGGAAATGCGGCCGGCGACAAGGCGCTGGGTGCAGTCGTGCGCTGCGGATCTCGGCCTTGACAAGACCGCCGGGACGCCACGGGCTCCCTTTGTGCTCCAGTGCAAGCCCAAGGTGTTTGAGCTTACCATGTTCGAGACAGAGTTTGTCATCTTTTACGGCGTTGTCATCATGCAGGCCTCTATCCTTTTCATCTACCAGATCTACCGCTCTCTTCGCGCTGCTGTAGGTCTCCATGTGTTGTTTCAATGTCACCTGTGGCTCCCCCCCCCCCCCCTGAATGCGGTCCTCACCGACCACGTCGCAACATCCAGGGACCTGGTGGATTCACGGCAGACAGCGCCAAGCAGACCACCATGTTTGACGACAATCAGCTGGAGATGCAAGAGTCCATTGCCCGTTCGGCAAAGAGCTCGGACTTGCGGTTCACCGGATACCGCAAAGACCCGCTGGGCACAATGGTCCTTGCCTCGATCGTCATCACGAGCTTTTTCTGGTTCTTCCTCATGAGCATCATCATCGCTGACTACTACGAGGTCTTTTCGGGATACGGCTCACGGGACTCGACCCTTCTGCTCGGCAACCACGAAAACCTGTCGCGCGTCTTTATCATCCTGTGGCACATCATGACCATCTGGTTCGTGACCCTCCAAGTCAACTCGTCGTGGCTCCTGACGTACTTTGCCGTCCGTGCCCCGTTAGCATCTGCCTCATTTGTGCTGATCGAAAAGGAGCTCGCCAGCGCCGTCAAGTTCAACAACCTTGGCCCCATTGTCGAGCGCATTCAAAAGATTGAGCGCCAGTTCCTGCAAATGACCAAGATGGACCGCGCGCTCAAGACGACATCGATCAAGTACACCAACAATGGGCGTCGCTACATTGAGTTTGAGTGTGTGCGCTACGTCTTTGATCAGACGACCGGATCGTTTGAGCCGTACAAGTTCACCATCGGCCCCAAGCACTCGGACCTGGTCAGGCAATCGGCCGGTCTCTCGTCTTCCGAGGCCGAGCGTCGCCACGAGCTCGACGGTCCCAACCAGATTGTGTTCAGAGTCGACACATTTGCCAAGGGCATCATCAAAGAGTTCACGGGCATCTTTTACATCTACCAGCTTATGATGCTCCTGATCTGGTACTACTACGCCTACTACTACATGGGCATTGTTCTGTCCCTCGTCATTATCGGATCAGGCGTGGTCAAGGTCATCGTGTCCACCAATGCCCAGAAGCGTGTGCTCGAGATGGCGACTTTCCGCGGCACGTCTCGTGTGCTCCGTGACGGCACGTGGACGACGGTCGACTGCACCGAGCTGACCCCGGGTGACGTTATTGAGATTGAGGCGTCATCCTCCAACCAGCTCTCGGTCGACTGCGTCATTGTCAAGGGCGAGGTGGTGGCCGACGAGTCCTCGCTGACTGGCGAGGCGCTTCCGGTGGCCAAGTTTGCGATCAAGAACGACGACTTGACGTTCAGACATGACGAGGCGGGCAAGATCAACTCGCTCTTTGCTGGCTGCTATGTGCTCGAGACGCGTCCCGATGCCCCCAACGAGCCCGTCACGGCGATTGTGCTTTCCACGGGAGCATCGACTGCCAAGGGCCGTCTGGTGCGCGACATCCTGTACCCCATGCCCGTCTCGTTTGTCTTTCTGGAGCATCTCAAGATTGTGCTGCCCATGCTCGCGGTCTGGGGTGTCATTATGCTTATCCTGTCCATCATCATGCTGGGCAGCGCAGACGCAGACGCGTGGTTCTACGGCATGTTCACCATCTCGCAGGTCCTCAGCCCGCTGCTTCCTGCTGTCCTCGTCATTGGCCAGAGCATCTCGTCCGACCGTCTTCGTGCCCAAGGCATCATGTGCGTTGATCTGAGCCGCATCACGCTTGCTGGCAAAGTCAAGGTCTTTTGCTTTGACAAGACGGGCACGCTCACCAAGGAGGGCCTGGACTTTATCGGAGCACATCCCGTGCAGCCCACAGCCTCGCCGAGCTCGTCGTCGCCAGCGCAGTTTGGCATGCTCGACACCAACTTTGCGTCGTTCCCAATGGTCATCAAACAGGCCATGCACTGCTGCCACTCGCTCTCGACCGTGGGCGGCAACCATGTTGGCAACTTTGTCGACGTTGAGATGTTCCGAGCCACAGGTGCGACGCTGGACATGCGCGACCACAATGCAATGGTGTCTCCGGCCGTGCACTCTCGTGCAGACAAGCTGCGCACCCTCAAGCGGTTCGAGTTTGTGCACGCCAAAGCGTACATGAGCGTGATTGCACAGGAAGTCGAGACGGGCAAGATTACTGTTTTCCTCAAGGGTAAGTTGGCTTGTGTTTCAGTGTCGTGCGGCTGTCCCACTCATCACAATTGATTTGAACGTGCAGGTTCCTACGAGCGTGTGCGCGAGCTGGTCAATCCAGTCTCGCTCCCAGTCGATTTTGACCAAGTGGCCAAGTCCCACTCGTCCAACGGCTGCTACGTGCTCGCCGTGGCAAAGCGCGAGATCCCTGCAGGCGTGACTGCCGCCGAGGTGGTCAACTGGACGCGCGACCAGGTCGAGCAAGGTGCCGTCATGGCGGGTCTCCTGCTGTTCCGCAACGAGCTCAAGCCCGACACGGAGGCGGCCCTCAACCAACTCCGTCGCGGCGGCTGCCGTGTTGTCATGATCACGGGCGACCACATCAACACGGGCATCCACATTGCACGCACGTGCTCCATGATCCGAAAGGACTGGCAGGGACAAGAGCCGTACGTCATCATTGGCGATCTCGACAAGCTTGGCCAGATTGCGTGGACCAACACCGACGACGACAGCAGTCTGAGCCGAGCCGATGTCGAGTCGCTGATTGCACGTGGCCGGTCTGGATTCCGCGAGGTCGAGATTGCCGTGACTGGCAAGGCGTTCAACGCGCTGCTCAAGTCGGGATGGATGCGCGAGTACCTCCACGAGACACGCGTGTTTGCCCGCATGTCGCCCGAAGACAAGGTGCGGTGCGTGCGCCTCCACATGGAGCAGAGCATCACGGCCATGTGCGGCGACGGCGGCAACGACGCCGGTGCGCTCAAGGCTTCGCATGCCGGTGTCGCGCTCTCCGAGGCCCAGTCGTCGGTCGTGTCGCACTTTTCGTCCCGCAACCGCTCCATCATGTCGTGTGTTGAGCTGCTGCGCGAGGCACGCTGCTCGCTCGACATTTCGTTTGCATCGTATAAGTACCTCATCATGTACGGCGAGATCCTGGCGTTCCTTGGCCTCGTGCAGTACTATTTCGTGGTCAACATGAGCCAGGCTCTGTGGATTCTTATTGACGGCAGCACCGTGCCCGTGTCGTGGGCACTCACCATGGCACGGCCCGCCCGCCACCTCTCTGACACGCGTCCGACTGCCCGTCTCCTCGGCCCTGAAACGATCCTGTCCGTCGTTGGCCAGATTGTCATCAACATCATCTTCCAAGTGACGGTCGTCGTGGTGCTCTTCCGACAGCGGTTCTTCCGGTGCGCCGAGTTTGATGGCGCGTCTGCCGACATGCGCCGCTGGTGGGAGCTTGCGGACAACTTTGAGGGCCAGGCCACGGGTCTCATTGGCACGTTCCAGATCCTGCACGCGGCCGCCGCCTTCAACATTGGCTCCAAGTATCGCACCGGGTTCTTTTCCAATCGCGTGTTCCTTGCCGTCTATGCGACCGTGTTTGCCATCATCTCGTTCATCATGCTGGCGGATCCCAACCCCATTGGATGCATGTTCCACATCAACTGCGGCACCAAGGAGGCGCTGCAGGGCATTGGATACAACGTCGCTTTCAACACGCCTGTCGACTACTATGCGCCAGCGGGCCACAATGTCATGAGCAGAGACTTTAGATGGATCCTGTGGCTCATTGCGGTGCTCAACCTCGTTGCCGTTACGGCCTGGGAGGGCATCGTCGTTCTCGGTGCGGGCCGTGCATGGGCGAAAGCCAAATGGCCGCGGCGACGCGACCAGATGCGTGTCTGAGTTGACCGTCCTGCTGCCCCATCCTTCTCATTGCTGTTCACTCTACCCATTTCGTTTTCATGGCCGTCCTCTGACAAGAGGCCAACAGTCTGCAATAAACCCACACTTGGCATTCCATCCATCCATCCATCCATCCGTCCATCCATATATGCATGCATTTATTACACTCGCACTGCAAGCCATCTGATGCTAGATGACGTTCCTCCACACACGGAACGTGAGCGACAGACGCGTGCCAACACGGTCAAGCCGCACAGGCAGCATCGCAGCTCCATCGGCACCCAGCTGTGTTCTCTTGACATTGGCCACCGACTCATCGACCCAGAACTCAAACGACTCGTCGATGCCGTGCAGGTACTGCTTGTATGCATCGTCGTGGAGCACGAGCAGGGACCGCGGCTCGGTGAGGATGGAGAACGCGCGCTGCGGCTTGGCGGTCGTTGAGGATGTGATGCGCGGGTAAAAGTCGAGGAGACAGTGCTCGCCGAGCGTGATGGTGGCCACGGCGGGCAGGTAGTTTGGACCGTCCTCGTGAGGCATGATGCCCTGTCCTGGACGGTACCTTGCGTCCGCTGTCAGCCGACGCTGGATGTGCGCATCCAGAGTGTATCGTGTATCGTGTATCTGTGTGTGCACACGACTTACTCGTTGATGAGGCAGTGGTTGGGTGTCCGATGGCCGTTGGCGACTGGGCCGTCCACGTCAAACACGCCGAGCTGTGCGATGCGATCGCCAAACGTCGCCAGCCAGGCGGGCATGCCCTCGCGCACGCCAGGCACGCCTCGTTTGTCGCCGTCGTCCATGTCCGCGCTGGCAACAGCGGTTGGCTCGCCACGGCTTGCGTTGGCTGCTGAGCCTGGCTGCACCGGCACAACGCCCCAGTTCTGCAGCCGCCGGTTGCGCAGCGTCGTCCACTTGCGTCGGGCAGCAAACACCCTGGTGACCAGCAGGCTGGCCTCTTCCTCGCTCACGAACCCTGGCACGTAGTAGATGCTGTCGCAGCCGCCGTCGACCTTGGCCTCGCTGAGCCGCGACTCGGCGAGCATCTCGATGACGAGGAGTTTGCCGTTAAACCGACAATCCCAGTCATGTTCACCGGCATCGTCGAAGTCATGGGTCTTGTGGCGGCCGTGGTGCCCAACGATGCAACGGCATCGGGCGGCAACGGCTTCTCGCTGACGGTCGCCAACGCCTCCATTGTGCTCAGCGACGTGCACATTGGCGACAGCATCAGCGTCAACGGTGCGTCTCACTCCTCCCGCCTCTCAGCCGCACATGTGCTGCTCAAAGCCATCGAGTTCTGTTTTGCCGAGAGCGGACATACTCGTCGCTGCTGCCGATCGCCCGTTGCTGACAGGCCAGGGGCTGCTGGTGTGCATGTGCATGTGCATGTGCATGTGGATTTCGATGCATGGGAGCAGGTGTCTGTCTGACCGTCACCGAGTTTGACGACGCCCGCACGCAGTTCAAGGTTGGCGTCGCACCAGAGACGCTGCGCAAGACGAATCTCGGTAAGGCACGGGCCGATCTGGATCGAGTGTGGCCTGGATCGAATGTGGCCTGGATCGGTGTGGCTCTGTCGTTGTGTGTTCTGACACGGCCATGCCTGGTGAGCGTTGCAGGCGAGCTCAAGGTCGGCGACAAGGTCAACTTGGAGCGTGCCATGTCCGGCTCGACCCGCTTTGGCGGCCACTTTGTGCAGGTTGGGCCGCGCATTGGCATGGCGATGTGGATGCTGGTGCATTCAGCCGGCCGGCCACGTCAACGCTGCTTGCTGACAGCCTGATCTCGCGACGGTTGGTGGGCATCCAGGGCCATGTCGACACGACCGTCACGATCGCGTCCGTCACACCCGACCCGCCCAACTCGCTCATTTTCCAGTTCACAGTGCCGCCGCCGTCGGCCGACACGGGCAACCAAGACTTTCTGCAGTACATTGTGCCCAAGGGCTACATCACGCTCGACGGCACGTCGCTGACCGTGATTGACGTGGACTGGACCGCGCGCACGTTTAGCGTGATGCTCATTCCTCACACGCAGGCGTCGGTGGTGATGCCCACCAAGGCCGTCGGCGCGCAGGTCAACCTCGAGGTCGACCAGATGGGCAAGTACGTCGAGAACATGGTACGCAGCATGCTCAGCAGCGAGCACAGCGCCATCACACCGCTGATCGAGCGGGCCATTGCCAACCAGCTGGCCAAGAAATGAACCAGAGTTTTTCGACTTGGAGATCTGGCCCGAGTTACAGCAACAGCAGCAACAGCAGACGCAGCAACCTCCACAGCAGCAACCTCCACAGGACCTCACACACACACACATCACAATATGGGCCGCCGCATGAATCCCGTTGCCCTGCGCCTCAAGGGCATGATGAACTGGCCGTCCAACGTCTCGCACCCGTTCCTGCAGCAGTACCTCAAGCACGTCTTCCAGCAGTCCATTTGCGGCACACCCGGGATCAGGTCGTCGACAACGGGCGTCTGGGCCAACGTCACACTGCTCGCCACGGCCGGCTACGACCCCATGTCGCACCCGCTCGTCTCGCAGTCGCCGTCGCTCGACTTCCGGGCAGCCAAGGTCGAGGACGCCCTTGGACGGCTCGAGACCCGCACCCGCAACCGCACCACCCGCCACACGTTCTACAAGTCCCTGTTCCTGGATGTGCAGCCCAAGAGTCTGGCGGCGGCGCTGGGCGGCAACGACGAGCCGCTCAAGGCCCTCCAGATCTACAGAGACACCCCCATTGTGCTCAAGATCAACATCATCCGCAACCCGCTGCTGAATGCCGAGATCATGGCCGAGCATGTCGCCCGGTCGCTCAACTCTGGAAAGTCGCTCGCCCGCGTGTACAAGGAGTACCTGACCAAGCTGGGATGAATATACTCTGTCTGTCTCTGCGCTTATTTCCAATGAAGGCTCGCTGTGCTCGATGGATCCCTCGGCTCGTCTGTCTGTCCATGCCCAATAAATCTCCCTCCTGATCGTCGTCGTCGTCCTCATCGTCGTCGTCGTCCTCATCGTCGTCGTCGTCCACAGATACAGTGCAGTGCATTCGCGGGATGATTGCCGGCCAAGGCACGGTCCAGCTGCTTCTGGTGCTGCGGCTGCTTCATTGTGTTGGTTTGCTGCGGGCACGACCGCCCGTCGCAGCGTGCCTGCCCAGACGGCTGGCCTAGTGGAGACGCTTGGGACTGTTGACTTGGACGTAGTGGTACACAAAGATGAGCACAAAGATGGAGATGCCCAGCATGTTGACGCCGACCGTCAGCAGTTTGTCTGTAATGACCATAGTGGATGGATGGCTGTGTCTGTGTGTGTGTGTCTGTCCAGTGCAGCAGCCGGTCGGTCGGTCAGCCCGCCAGCCAGCCAGTTAGTCAGTGTGTGCGTGTGAAGGGCACTGTCAAGCCGAGCTTCCAGTCGCTGCCGCCGTCGCTGCCGCACAGCTCTCGCCCGTCGCTTGCTCACCTTTGCCTGGCGCCGCCGAATCCCGCGCGTGATCTCGAAGTTAACTACGCCATGTGGCCAGCAACCAACATAAAGCTCGACGCCGTCTGGAAACAGCCGTCGTCGGCCATTGGGCTGCCGGTGACCACAACGGTTGCACTGACGCTCAAGCCAGAGACACTGATCCCTGTCGCCATCATCGCCATGCCGTTTGCGCTCAACTTTCTGCTCGCGGGGGCTGGATTCACTGCCGCTGGCATTTCAAGCAACTCTCTTGCAGCATCATGGATGAGCGGCTACTGTGGCTCCGTGCCTGCAAACAGCGTGTTTGCGTCCCTGCAGTCGCTCGCTGCCTCTGGCGGTCTGGGCTTCGGATCAAAGGTGCTCTCCACTGCAGCGGCTGCTGTTTGCCTTGTTGCCCAGCCACAAACACCCGTGCCAGTAGCAGCCAGCCCAAAGAACCCAGATCGTGAATGAATCCGCTGTGCGTCATGTTGCCATCGTGCGAATCATTCAAAGGCTTTCAAAGCTTTTTGCCATCGCTCCTCTGCCTTGCCCTGCACTCAGCAATCCTCTGTCATGCTCTCGCTCATCGCGGCATACTTGCTGAACCCCCTTGGTGCGCTGCTGGCTGCGATCGGGTTTTCCAAAACCGGCATCGTTGTCAAGACCCTGGGCTCATTGTGGCAGGCAATCTACCACCCTCTGGGAAGCATTTGGTCCAAGGTCCTGTCCATTGGCATGCGTGGCGGCATTGGCCCAGCATCAGGAGCGGCCATCCTTGCAACAGGACTGGTTGTTGCAGCATTCATGCACTGAGATCGTCTTGCAGCAAGCATCAACTGGCACAATAAATCTGTATCGTCTTGGAGGAGTGCTTTCAATGTGTCTATTCCATTGACGGCCAACTGTGCGGCTCAGTTTCTCGTCCATCTCCAAAACGAAGTCGTGGTCAATGATCTTACATGCAAAAATATTCATAATGGTCAATGGGGAAAATTACACCAAGAGGGGCTTCCGTGGCGCAATGGCTAGCGCGTAACGCTGTTAACGTTAAGGTTGGTGGTTCGAGCCCACCCGGGAGCGTATTTTTTGCTCGATTTTCTACCATTTTGGCCAAGCCCACGTCCAGAGGCAAGACGGTGCCGCCTCCCCTGATGACCCTCTTGACCCCGATGACCCTCCCGACCCCGATGCCCCTCGCCCTCCCCGTGCCCGTGCCCGTGCCCGTGCCCGTCCCCTCCCTGCCCATCCTGCCCCTCCAGCCCCGCTCTTCACCATTGACGGCATCCAGGTGCCGATCAAGCACGAGTACGTCTACCTCGGCGTCACCATCGACGACAAGCTCACGTTCAAGCCGTGGATCAACGCCAAGGCCAAGTCGCTCCGCAACGCGGTCGCCTCGCTGCACCCGGTCATCACCAACACCAAGCTGCCCATCCACGTCCGGCTGCGTGTCTTCAAGGCATCGGCCCTCGGCGTCGCCGGCTACGGCCTCGAGGCTGTCGGCTCCAAGCGCACGCTCCTCAACCCGCTGCAAACCATCATCAACAACGGCGTCCGTCTGATCTGCAAGGCTCCTCGCTCGGTTCCCGTCGCCCCGCTGCTCATCGAAACAAGCGTCTTCAGTGTCGACGCCCGCGCCGTCGATGCTCGTCTCCGTCTGTCCCGCAAGGCCCGCTCGCTCCGCACCCCGCTCGCTCTCCTCTCCCAGCACCACAACACCGAATTCACCGCCCGTCGCCATTACTGGTCTCGTGTTTCTCGCCTCCTGTTCAACCGTCTCAACCTCTCCGCCTTTGCTCCTCCTGTTGCCCGTAACGACCCCCTCCCCACCTTCTCCATCCTCGACCGCACCAAGCTCCGTATTGCCCGTACCAGCCTGCTCTCCCCCAAGTCCGATCTCGCCACCGCCTTCTTCGCCCGCCAGTTCACAGACATCAGCTTCGCCAACTCCCCTTGCTTCGGCTACGACCTTGCCGATGGCGTCCGCACCCTGCTGCTCGCCCGGATCGACGGCCTGTGGACGCTCAAGTTCGCCCTCCGCCTCAACCTCCTCGCCGCCAACCACCCCTTCACCGACGGCTGCTGCATCCTCTGCAACCAGAGCCTGAACGGCACCCACGAGTGGGCTCACTTTGTCGTCAGCTGCACCGGCCTCGCCATCCAACGCGACGACGCCAATCTCGCCCCATTCATTGCCCAGATCTCGGAAGCCATCGAACACAAACTCCCCGAATCCAACGATCCCGCCGCTCTCGCCGCTCTCGGCTTCGACGACGATCTTCTGGCTACGTTTAGGACCATCCGAGTATCTACAAGAATCGACCAAGTGTACATAACGCTCCTCGGCGGAGGAGTTCTATCCGGTGTTGCGGACATTACAGAGTCTTGGCTCTGTGGTGACCAGCAACAAGTCAATGCACCTGGAGACGTGCGTCCACTCGCCTCGCGAATGTGCGCATTTCTTCAGGCTGCCCATGGTGTGTTCCAGCGTACTTTATGGATACATCACCATGGACGTGTCGGACCAGGGGGATGACATAACTGAGGGATCTACGCACGGCCTAAAGCTCGAAAGGGTATGGCATCTAGTGTCTTGGGGACTGGGAATCTTCTTGGAATGAACTTTGGCATCACCTAAAAAACGGTGCCGCCTCTGTGGCTGCCTCGATCGTCTCGGTCGTTGCTGCTCTCCTTGCCCCTCTCGCCCTGTTCTGACCATGCCCTCTTCCATGTACCAACATATGCTAGACTGTCATGCAATGAACTTTCTGTGCAACATCGACATCAGCGATGAGTGATCGGTCCATGCTGCCAGATGCCGAGACGGATGCGCCAGTCGCAGAGCACGAAGGCAGTCCGGCAACACCTGCAGCGGCTGCAGCCGACGGTACAGCAACTGAGCAGCTCGCTCACGCTCCGCAGCCAGCCCAAGCCGCAGCACCATCGTCCGGCATGACGGCCGAACAGCGTGCACAAGTGCGCAACCGACTGTTGGAGCAGCAGCGAGCCGCACGTGAAGCATCGGCAGCATCATCAGCATCAGCAGCTCAGCCAGTTGCAGTGGCCTCCACGTCCAGCGAGCCGCTGCAGCAAGCGCCGCCACCATCCACAACCGCAGCCGTCAGGCCTGACATGGTCACGACAGCCGTCTCGTTTCTGCGCTCGCCGTCTGTGCAGAGCGCTGCAAGAGACCAAAAGGTGGCCTTTTTGAAGCGCAAGGGGCTCTCTGACGATGAGATCGCCCTGGCCTTTGTCGAGGCCGGCCCGAGTGCAACGAGCCCGTCTGTGGCCGTCGTTCACCCTGCACAGCCTGTGGCGTATCCGAGCGCTGCAGATCTTGCCCATCAGCAGCAGATGGCACAGCAACAGCAACAGCAGCAGCTTTACGATCAGCAGCTCGCTGCCATGGTTGCCATAGCTCAGCAACAGCAAGTGCAGCAGCAGATGGCACAGCAGCAGCAGCAACAGCAGCAGTCCATGACACGCAGCGATCTCGTTAAAACGGCTGTTCTTGGTGTGCTCTTGTCAGCAGGAGCCATTGGCGGCATTGCTGTCCTTGTCAAGGTGTGCGCCTGCCTGTGTTGCCGTTGATCTCGCCGGCTGCGATTCTGACTGCCTGTCCTGCCATGCAACCAGCGGTTCATCCTCGACGCCCTGCGTCGGTTCCTGGCACTGTACAAGGAGCACACAGCCAGACGACTCTCTGGCGTGGCAGCATATATGCGCAACGTGGCGCGATTCTGCAAGTTGTTTGCTGCATCCTCCCCCTCTTCCGCAACACCAGTAGCGGCAGTAACACCAGCAGCGAACGATGAGGATGGAGAGAATGCCGGTGAGATTGCCCAAGCAGCCGTGTCTGAGACTCAAAGCAGAACGGTGGCAAGTGCGTTGAAGCAGTCCATTGAGCGGTCCACTGCAGCAGCCGAACAGTGTTCAGCAGCACTTGCAAAGCTTCTTGACCGGCGCACAGAGACAAGCCGCGGCACAGTGACGGGTGGGCTGGCGCGATCCCTGGACGGCTTGCTGGAAATGAGCCGGCTGCTGTCCTATGAGATGTACTCGACGGGCGGGTCCATGTACAGCTACTATGGCGTGCATGGCGGCATTGGGTCGGGCGGATCGAGCGGGTCGGGCATGAACGGCCTTGGACGCACGCAGACGGAGCAGATCAAGAGCGAGATTCGGTCTCTCAAGGGCATGCTCATCTCCCGCCGAAACTTTCCTTCTGTTGCCAATTGAAGTGTCTGTCAACGAGCGATTTTTGGTTCGTGTGCCGTCGTGCTCGTTGCAGTCGCGTCCGAACAAGCGCGAGATCGTCACGCTCTGACAGGGCTTGAAGTGCCAGTCGGCAGGTGTGCGGGACGGCGAGTGTGCGCGGGTGGAGCAGAAGGAGCGGCTGCTGACATGCACCAGACAGACAGACAGACAGACACATACAGACACACACACACACGCACACACGCACACACGCATGCACGCGTATCTGCAGCCCAACTTCGACCCAAACAAGGCCACGGTCAACGAGCTGGTGAGCGCACTCGCCGCACACGACGTGCCGCTCCCCACGTCGCGCAGACTCAAGGCCTTCTACGTCGAGCTGTTCCGGTCGCAGCTGCAGCCCCGCATTCCCGCCATTGTGGCTGCCCGCGCCGCCGTGCTGCCGTCAGCCGCCGGCATTGTGCTGGTCGACCACCGCACTCGCACAGAGACGCCGCTCGCTGCTGATGCCCCGCCTCCGCATGCCCGCCCTCCCATCCATCCTGCGCATGTGCAGATCCAGCCCGCCAGCCGCTCCTTTCGTCCTCTGCCGCCTTCGTTTGCTCCTTCTCCTGCAATCGTCGACGACGTCTTGGACACCAACAGCAGAAGCATGACCGATCCCGAAGCCGCCGTGCCTGCTGCTGCATCTGGCAGCAGCGACCCTGCTTGCCGTGCACCTGCTGCTGGCCTGGCCGAACCCGCCCAGTCGAGTGCACTCGCCCATGGCCAGCCGGCCGCCCCCAAAGGCACGCCAACCAAGCTGCCTCTGCCTGCATCCACCGCTGGCGGTCGCTCGGTGTCGTTTGCCCCAAAGGTGCTGCCGGCCGTCAGCGCCAGCGGCGGCCACCTCGCCCAAGACGACGACGGCGACGACCAGGAGAACAGCCAGCCTCTGGCTGCCCAGCATCCCGCCACTCCGGTCCGCAAGGTCGTCCATCCCCGCACTGCCCTCCGCCAGATGCTGCGCTCTCTCTCGGACGAGAATGCCGCACGTCCAACTTCTGCAGATGCCGCCGACGCTGCTGCTCCAGCAACGCCGCTCGAGCCAAGGGCCAAGTCGACCAGCACCAAGACTGCCGCCGAGCCCCTTGGCAGCCAGGGCCACATCAGCGAGCAGAAGCTGCGTCTTGCTGAAATCGAGCTGCAGACCCGCACCCGCAGCCAGCGTCGAACGGCACTTGCTGCGTTTGGCAGCTCCAAGCACGCTCTCGATGCCGACGTCGCTCATGATCTGCTCGCCAGCACCGATCTCGACGCTGGCAAAGACATTGCCGCAGATCCGGCTGCGGACGAGAGCCAGCAGCTGCTTGTCTCTGTCTCTGGCCTTGCTGCAGCCACCGCCTCTCCCTCTGTCGCTCATTCGCTCATCCCAACCCGTGTCAACAAGAAGACTCGCCATGCGATCGACGGATCTGATGGCCACAGCGACACTGGCAACCACAACGACGATGGCAACGACAAGGATATGTCGACTCCTGCCAAGACAGCCGTGCCTGGCTCCACGCCATCCAAGTCGCGCGTGCCGGTCACGCCACGATCGGCTGCTGCCTCAAAGCGATCTTCCCCGTCTCCTCGCTCCACCAGCCAGCTCAGCCCTGGCGGACTCTACCATCGCTTTGCTGCCCACCACAAGCGCAGCCCTCAGCCCCAAGCCCCTCCAGCTCGGGCTGCTGAAGATGACACCAAGGTGCCGACCAAGGACCGCTTTGTGATCTTCCCGTCGTTGCCTGGCACCCGCACCAAGATCACCGGCACGGTGCCCTCTACAGCACCTCGCACAAACCCGTTCAAGGTACGCACGCAGCACGTCACTCTGCTGTTATTGCCAAGCATCGGGTCAGCATGCATGCGAGACTAATGTGGCTGGATGCTTGGATAAACTTTCAGACGAGCGACCATGCCACAGAGACGTACAAGACTGTCCATGAGATTGCAGAGGAGTGGAGACGCAGGGCCAATGAGGATCCCATTGCCCCTGTCCCGACCCAGATTGTGGCCGCCGCCAAAGCGCCAAAGTCGCCCGCTGCCCGTGCCCTCTCGCCATCGCGTCTCTACCCGGACGTCAAGGACACTCGCGTATCACAGCCGATCGTTCCACCAGCCGATCTGCAAGCCGATGCCATCGAGGCTGCACCAGCTGCTGAGCCGCTTTCGGCTGTTCATCAGCCAGTTACGATCCACGACCTTGTGGATGATGGCTCTGACGACGAGGACGACGAGGACTTTGTTCCGGATTCTGATGACGAAGATGACAGCGAAGAGTCTGAGGATGCCGACGATGATGAAGAGCTGGACAACAAGGCTGACGAAGTGGCCGAAGAGGATGCCGCCATCAACGAGGACGACGAGGACGACGACACGATCCAGGACCACGACAGCGAGCTCGTTGCCGAGGAGTGGAGCAACCTGATCAACGAGCTGCATGCGCCTCTAACTGTGCCGCCCACTGTCGATGTGATGGCAACTCGTGCTGCGGATGCCCCTGGCCAAGTCATTCCGACCGAGACTCGGAGCACGCCCCTGACCACGCGCACCAGCCAGACTCGCCAGACTCGCGGCGATGCTGATCCGCACCGTCTGACGATTGGCTCGATGTTCGGCATGGTTCTGTTCTTTGCCTTTTATTCGTTGCCTCTTGTATTCTTCATCTGGATTGCGCAGAGTGCCACCCACAGCCGCGATCTCGGTTTGAGCAAGTCGTTTGAGATGGCGCGATCCGGCATCGCCCTTGTGCACAAGGATCCGCAGTATGCATTTGAGATTGTAAAGTCCAACATTGCCGACACGACTGCGATGATCAGCACCGAGACTGCCAAGGTTTGGCAAGCCACCGCCAAGGAAATCTCAATGGACAAGGTCGATGCTCATCTGCAGCGTGTCAAAGCCGTGCTTGCCGATCAAGCCGAGTATGCGGAGCGTGTTGTGCTGCGGTCTGGCAAGGTTGCGCAGATTGGACTGCAGCAAGCCATGACCCAAGCCGAGTCTGCGATGCGTTTTGCTGCCCACCGCCTTCCCATGGACGAGATCCGCGCCATCAACAAGCAGGCCGTTGACGCCGCAATCCAGGCTTCGCAGACTGTCAAGGACGCAACTCTGCTCTTGTGGAACAGTGAGCAGTTCAAGAAGCCCAAGCTCATGATCGTTGCTGCGGGAGAGGTGTGTGTCGCTTGCTCATCTTGCCAATGTGCAACACTTGCTGACACTTGGCAATGGCTCTGGATTGTTAGGCTGCGCGCTCAGGCTACGACGATCTGTACAAGGTTGTGGACAAGGCCATGCAGCCATACATGGACAAAATCCCAGCCGAAGTCAGCGACATGATCACGTCCAGAAACCTCATGCTGCTGACTGTCACCAACCTGGCTCTTATTGCGCTCTACCGCGTCTTTTATCCACGCAAGGCTCGCTCTGTTGGTGCAGAGACTGTCAGATCCATGTGATGGCTGTTGTTTGTTTGTTTTTCGGCAATGAAATTGAGCATTTCTTCATGTCAAGGAGGAGTTGGAGCAAGCCCTGTTGAGTCAATCCATGTTGTGATGGTTGGGAAATGTGAGCGTGGCGTCTCAATCGATTGTGGCGTTCAGGATTGTGTGTGATGGGGGAGGAAAGTCTACAAGGAGGGCGGTCACTGGTCTAAGGGTTATGATTCTCGCTTAGGGTGCGAGGGGCTCCCGGTTCGAGTCCGGGGTGACCCCACTCTCCTCTTTTGCCCGTGGCTCTGCCATCACATCCATTTTGCCACATTCGCCCTCGGTCTGCTATTCTCTTTTTGGCCTTCGCTGCCACGCTGCACATACACCGTCGTCTTCATTCGCCATTCCATTCAAGGCTGCCAGCAAGTGCGATACGGCTGCCATCTACACTGCGTTCCAGATGCAGAAGACAGCCAGCGTCATACGCGATCCGGTCTTTGACCCGCGACGCTCGGAAGGTGATCGGTTCCTGATGCTCTCTCGTGTGTGCGGGATCTACACGGCTCAACGCCAACTTGCTCGACCCAGCCCACCCGTCTGGCGACGGTTCATGCTGCATCATGTGCGGCGAGGATCTGGGAAGCACGCTGGAGACTGCGCACTTTGCACTCGAGTGCACAGAAGAGCGGATCGTGGCTATTCGCACAGCGCATGGGCAGCGTGGCTTGGACGAACGGTTCGCAGCAGCACGCGCCATGGCTGGTGGGGCGTGCTTTGCGAATTGAACGGCATACTTGTCCATTGAAGACGGAAGTCAGTTGGTTGTGATTGAGGATTCGTGTCTCCAGAATGCACAGCATCAAAGTCAGCGCCAAGTGGATCTCTTCGTGACAAGGTGGCAACGCTTCTCGTATTCTGCGGTTCAGATCTGTGGCTTTGCATTGCGGCACTCGCGTTCATTCCAAGGAAGAAAGCAATCGAAACCCTCCCATTCGTAGCCGGAATGCATTGAGAATGTGTGCGTGAACGCGTGCCACAATTACCCCCTCCTCGAACCTGGCGTGCCAATTCCATTTCAATAGTATGTGTCACGTGCTTCGAACAGGTGAAACGACCCGATCTCATCCATGCGCTCATCATCAATGCCTGATCGTTCTTTCAGCAGCTGAGCACGTACTGCATGCGACTCGGCCGTGCTCATTGTGCCATGGACATGGGGCGTAATGTACAAGCCAAGCTCAGGCGGCAGCCGCGACGCAATCACGCCAGTCTCGTGCCAGTCCTGCTGCTGTGGCGCCACGTGTGCAGTCGACACAACACGCTTGTTAGGATCCACAAGGAAGAAGACAAGCGTCTTGCAGTGTCCCGGCTTGGACGGATCCGCCAGCTTGAACGGCTCGGCCTTGTTCAGCCAGTTGTTGGGGAATGCGATGCATCGGCCTTGGCTCGCTTGGATGCTTCCGAGATCCTGCACACCCTCGCCAATCTCGTTCTCGAACCCATACACCTCTTCGTAGTACATGTACTCGCCCAGCTCGTACTTGAATGGCGGGTCTTCAGTGTTGACTGTGGTGCGGAACGCCAGACGCGGCTCGGTGATGTTGGCCATGTCGTAGTAGTAGATGCCTGTGGCGACAATCGACTCGTTGACTGTGCCTTCGATATGCCAGTCGTCGCCGCCATACTCGGGTTTCTCGGGCGTCAGATGGATGTTGGCGAGCTTGACAATGACTTGCAGGTCGCGGCTGCGCAAGCTGACGGGTGCAGCTCGCCGACTGGGTGGCGAAAACTTGGCCGGTAGTCGCGGCTGCAAAAAGCCCGATTCAAGGAATTCGTCCCAGCACTCCTCATCGTCCACGTCGATCTCATCCGACTTTGCCATTTCAACGGCATCAACAGCCCTCTTGTACGCCTTGTTATCATCGTCGTCTGGTAGCTCATCGACCATGGTTTCAAAAGCGAGGAGCTGGCGACCTGTCATGTACAGGCTGTTTGGATCATCGATGTATGTACAAAAGCCGTATCTGTACCCGAACAGACTCTCAAACAGCGGCACGAACCGCTCAAACACCTTGGCGACCGTCTTGTAGAGCGAGTTGTGCCAGATCGGATGCAGGTTGTTGATGTACGAGTTGATGGACACGGTGCCGTCGTCGTGGACGCGGAACTCGGACGGCAGCCACTGGAAACGCTTTGACATGTACTTTGCGTCCCATTCAAATGTTGGTTCGCCAGACACACACTCGCTTGCAGACACCAGATCCCATGGTGGTGTCGAGGTGGCCGTGGCGCGATCGTCGCGGGACAGAACCAGGCTGCGACCGTACACGAGCGGGTAGAGCGATGGATGCACGAGATCAAGCACCTTGCCGTCCGAGCCTGGATGCCAGTCCTTCTTGTGGTCTGGAACGTCCTCGAGCACAGCAACTTGGTGGATGAGAGTCTCTCGCAGCGACTCTGGCACGGCATCGTCCGACATGGTCGTGCATTTGACAGCGCCAGGCGTGACAGTCATCGCATCGCCGCTTGCAAGCTTGACGGTGCGTATCTCACGCTTGGCCAGATACTTCAGCTCGCTGAACAGCAGCCTCAGTGCACGCCGCGAAGCACCTTGCGCAGCAGCCTCATCGCGCCATTGGGCTGCAATGGTGGCATCCGTGAACTTGGTCCACCAGAGCGGCTTGGAGAGTATCGTGCCACGAAGTACAAGATACTCGCGCTCCTTGAGTGTAAGGTGCCACTGCCACATCTCGGGAATGAGCGACTTTGGAAGACCAGCGCTGTTCTTGTTGGGCAGGATGGACGGATCGGCGGTCTTGAAATGCTTTGGAAAGTGCTTGTCCATAATCTCCAGCAGCTTCTTCAGCATTCTACCGGTCGTGTCAGTGTGACCGATAACACCTTGGAGCACGGCGGGGAATCCAATGGCTTCCATCTCGACTGCGACAGGATTCTCTGGCTTGTTGGCAGACTCCGTCAACAGTGCGTCGAGCATTTCAACAACTGTGCCATCTCCAATGCCCGAATGCTTGATGTTCTTGAGGAGAGCAGGAATGATGCCTTGTTGCAGATACCGCGCAATGATGGCCGCATGACTGGTGGAGTTGGCGTACCGGATGGGCTCATACAGTTGTTCGAGGACAGTCTTTGCAAGCTCCTTGTTTTGATGGCCAACGAGGCTGATGAGCTTCGTAAAGACAGGTGACAATGCTGCGCTGCTGGTTGGGAGACGATTCTGGCTGATGATGAGGACGACGATCCCAAAGACGCTGCTGACAAGCTCGCAGTGCTGATCGATGGCAGCAAGCGATTGTGCCAGGATGGCGTCAAGTGCATCCAGGATTCCGGCTTGGACTGCTCTTTGAACCAGACCCTTTCCTCTATCTCTGCCCAGAAACTCGCACATAGCTTTAGCAAGTGCCAGCTGAAGGCGCGGCTCATGAGGTTCTCTGATCCATGCAGACGAAGCAAGCATTAGCATCGTGCAATGCAGATCATTCCGACTGCGACTTACTTGAGCTTGTTGATGATTGCAAGCACAACGTGCATGTCGTTGAATTCGGATGCATCAGATGGGACAAAGAAAGGAATGCAAGTGGCTGCATCTGCTGCAACTTCCTCATCCATGTCAAGCAGCCGCAGAATCCAGTCTAAAAGCTCCCTTTCATGCCGCTGCCATTGAAAACGGTCAGGCAAATGCATGGTATGATGGTGGCAGTGCGAGTGCGTTGGTAGAATAGCGCTCACGTTGTTCCAAAGGTTGTTTTCAACATTGCGCCTTCTTATGGCACCAAGCAGATTCAGGATCATGTGTCGCTCAGTCTGCGCCAAAATCGCTTGAGTAAACAGGCTGCCCGTTTTCCGAAACCCAGAAACACCAAAGGCTGTCGCTAGCCATGGTCCAACGCGGTGTTTGCTGCCTGACAGTGTCGCATGCGGTGTCAACTGGAGACCATGCTGCTGGACAAACGAATGGATGCTTACAGCTGCTCGGACACTGGTGTCGTTGTCAAGAAGCAGCCCAATGATGACGGATCCCAGATCCTGCATGGCAGACGGCCTCCTGTTGTTGACTGAATGGACATTCCGAGCAAGGCGACCAGCCACTTGCAACGCAGCAACCTGGCAGCATGTCCATCAGTCGAGAGCGACACCAGATCTGCCACCAACGCGCCGTGCCAGGGTTTGGCACGGCGGCAAGTGCATTGGCGATGGACGACGAACCTTGACGAGCGACGAGGTGTGCGAGAGTGCCGATGACGATGTCATGGCCAGCTTTAAACAGGCACTTAGGCCGTTGGGTGTTGTTCGATGCTCAACTGCATGCCAAAACACAAACACAGACAGCGGCTGGTGTCAGCTGGCTGTTGTTGGCCGATGCTCAGAACGGGCTGTTGACAGACACGGGCCAGCATGCCTTCAACCGTCCATGCATTCACTGCATCAGCAATGGCTGCGTCTGTGTCGTCCGCTGGCAGAAGGCGAGCAACAAGAGACTTTGCGGTGGCTTTCCATGCTGGCTTCTGGGCTGGCTTCGGCTGGCTTCTGGGCTGGCTCTGAGCAGAGTGTTGGACGTTCGAGGCTCAACAACAAGCCACAGTCACGTGACCGTCGCGTCCAGATCTCAACTTCGACTGCAGATCGCTCACAGATGTTGGCGACAAGCGAGAGAGAGAGAGACGAGAAAGTCCCAAAGACTCTAGATGTCATCGAATATGGCATCCTTGAGAT
>JAHLKH010000312.1:0-21452 GCA_025526915.1 Entophlyctis helioformis | reverse complement strand
CGTGGACAGCTTCGCGGGCTCGCATCAGCTTCGACGTCAACGCAGGCGTCTCCACCTTCTGCAGCACCAGAAGTGGCCGCAGCACCGTCTGCTCCCAAGCAGCCAGCCTCCTCGTTCATCGAACAACGGCCAGCGCTGTAAGACATTGGCCCAGTGACAAGTCCGCAAGTGGACAGCGAGTGGCGTCCACCTTCTGTCTCGGAACTGACGCTTGCCGACAGTCTCGATCCTGGGCAAGTCGTACACGGCCCGATGCGTGGACCAATGTATCGCCGAGCATCCTGAGCAAGACTGAGCGGCGGCTGCATCTGGAGCCGAACCACCCGCTCGGCATCCTCAAGGGAATGATTGAGCAGCACCTGGCCAAGACGGAGCCCGGCATCTACAAGATCGTCGACTCGATGAACCCCGTGGTCACAACGGTCCAGAACTTTGACGATCTGCTCATTACCAAGGACCATCCTGGCCGGCAGCGGACAGACACCTACTACGTGGACGCAGACCGTGTGCTTCGCACCCATACTTCGGCGCATCAGTCCGAAGTGCTAAAGGGCCGCTCGGCTGACGGATACCTGCTGTCTGCAGATGTCTACAGGCGCGACGAGATCGACGTGACGCACTATCCCGTCTTCCACCAGATGGAGGGGATCCGCACGTTTGATCGCAAGCACCTGGCGTCTGCATCGCTCCACGAGTCGATCGTGCCGCTGCTTGCAACGTCACCGGCCATGGCCAGCGCGTCCAAGACGGTTGGCCTGACCAGCATGGACGAGGTCGTTCGCCTTTTGGGTGCCAGCGATGCCAATCCCATCCAGCCAGGCCACACGAGCGCCGAAGCGGCGTTTGTTGGGCAGCACCTCAAGACCACCCTCGAGACTCTGATCCGCAGCATGATGGGCAACGACCCGAACCTTCAGCTGCGCTGGATCGACGCTACTTTCCATTCACAAGCCCAAGCTGGGAGCTGGAGGTTTTCCATTGCGGCAAGTGGCTCGAGCTGTTGGCTGTGGCATCATCCAGCAGCAGATTATGGACGCATCCGGCAACAGCGACCGTGTCGGATGGGCTTTTGGGCTCGGTCTTGAGCGCATTGCCATGCGGCTCTTTGACATTCAAGATATCCGCCTGTTTTGGTCGAGCGACCAGCGCTTCACCTCGCAGTTCAAGGCAGGAAGGATCTCGCGGTTTGTGCCCTTTTCAAAGTACCCTGCGTGCTACAAGGACGTGTCGTTTTGGACACCGCCGTCGTTTCACGAAAACGACTTTATGGAAGTCGTCCGCGAAGTTGCTGGCGACATGGCCGAGGAAGTGTTGCTGGTGCGTCGCATCCACGTGTTTCCATACTGCTGCGGCTTCTCTGCTCCTTCTGTCTCTCTACCGTACTAACTGAACGTGCATATGCAAGGTGGATCAATTCACGCACCCCAAGACCAACAGAGTCAGCCGCTGCTATCGAATCAACTACAGATCGATGGAGCGCACATTCACCAATGCCGAGGTCGACTTTGTGCAAAACAACCTGAGAGAGACTGTCGCAAAGCGCTGCGGAGTCGAGCTTCGTTGATGGAATGAATCTTGGCCCGATACTCATGCAATTACCAACGAGTCGGCGGCCTGCACGGACGGTCGGTGGATGACGCACATGCACAAGTGCCAGCCACCTACCTGTGCCGCAAGTGGCCCCCCTTTTGTCGAACGGGAGGATCGCTGATGGTGCACAGGGGTTGCCGGCATTCCCCTCGAACGAATTACCTTCGCCCGACTACGATTAATGGCCGCACGCAGATTGCTCAAGGAACTCAACGACTACCGGAGACAGTTGCAGCAGGGCTCTGAGCTCAAGGGCAAGGGCGGCGAGCATAGCGCTGTGCAGAGTGGGCAGGAGCAGGAGAGTCGGAACAAGCCGTCTCAACAGCAGCAGCAACAGCAGCAGGAGCAGAAGCTGCAAGTGCAGCGACTGGCACCTGTGAGCGACGACAACCTGTTTGCATGGACAGCAAGCATCGCCGGCAGTCCCGGCTCGCCATACAGCGGCGGCTTGTTCGACCTGGCCATCCAAGTGCCCGACGACTACCCAATGCGCCCGCCCTCGATGCGCTTCACCACGGCCGTATGCCATCCAAACGTGCATTTCAAGGTTGGTTGCACTGTGCACACATGGCACACATGGCACACATGAAGGCGCATCGTCACCGCTTCAAGATGGCTGATCGCCGACACATTGTGGCGTTGATGTGGGTCCTTGACGGCGAACCGTTGCACGGACAGACAGGCGAGATCTGTCTGGATCTGCTCAAATCGGCATGGAGTCCGGCATGGACATTGCAGTCTGCCTGTCTTGCCGTTGGCGTGCTCTTGACGGTCAGTTGTGCATGTCGGATGTACATGTTGACCTGCTCGTGCCATACTGTTTGTCGTCTGTCTGCGCATCGGCAGTCTGTCTCACGCTGCCATTCTCGACTGCAATTGGCATGCTTACGTGCTTGGACCTTGCCCGCCTGGCGTGACCTGAACAGAGCCCTGAACCCGACAGTCCCTTGAATTGCGATGCAGCCAACCTGCTTCGTGCTGGCGACGTTCGCGGCTACAACTCGCTGGTTCGAATGTACACACAACTTCATGCACAAACAGCAGACTCTGTCTCGGGCCAAACCCGGTAATATCTGCAATAAATGCCACCGCGCTGAGGGGTGGGCAATAGGGCGAGGGAATGCCGGCAAACCGCCGGCAAATGGCCCGACATTCAAACAATTGCCAAGCGTTTTGGAATTGGATTCGACCCGAGAGGCCGTCGAATGCAAGCCCGCACATCACACGATGGAAGGTTCGAGTCAGCAACAAGCATGCGACGACAGACAGGCGAGGCACATCCACATGCATGAGCGGCTTACCTTTCTCGTAAGAAAAAGTGACCCGTTAGGTCGATCGGGAGGTTCCCCGATTCAAAGTGTTGGTGGTTGTGCTGCAAGTCACATGGAGTGACTTGCTGTGTCTGTGGAGGACACTGCTGCGATGTGTTGACAGGCTGACCGGCTGGCGTGTGCGTCAAGTAGAGCGGCCGTTGTCCATGGAACAGATGCCCAGTGCGACCATTCCGATGTTGGTGGCACCAAGCACGTCTCGGTGGTAGACGGTCTTGCATGGCTGTGCATTCGAAGCGTCGCAGGTTGGTGCGGTTCTTGTATGGGATCCGCTGCTTGCACTGCGGGCACATCTGGCTGGTCAGGTTCTCGTTGCAGCGGTAGATCTGTGTGTGTGTGTGTGCATGATCGTGTGGTCAGTTGGTGCACAGATGGATGGATGGATGGACAGCTGGCATCAGACGCACATAGGCATATCCAGACGACCGCAGATGCCTGATGAGAAACTCTCAAACACAGCGTGCCGGCCACCTTGGCCTGTAAAGTCGATGCCAATGCCCACACAACGGGAATGTCCTTCTCTGTTGGCTGACAGGAGGCCTTGAGATGCAGCAGATGCGCGCTCTCCAGTGGTCGAGCCTGCCAGATTCATGATGCCCTCAAGAGCGTTTCCGCGATCAGACATGCGCTTGCGCGCTTGGTGAACCGCTTGGCCTTGACCTTCTGTGGAATGCCATGCCATCCAGTGTGATCAGCAGGCGATCAAGCAGCATGGCGGCCATGGCAATGGGCATCCAGAAACAGAGAAAACGCACCCGTGCATTCAGGAATGGCGTGCAGTACGCATGGCAGCGCAGATCCCAAAAGGCTCTCTCGCCTGCTGTGGCGTCTGGATCGGCATGCTTTGCTGTCTTGAATGCAATGGCCTCGTGGACGTCGGTTGCCTTGGCATATCGATTGTTGAGCCTGGCACAGGAGGCAGGCACTGTGAGTTGATCTGGTCAAGAGTGCGCGTGGCAGAGTCATTGCATGCATACCACCGCTGAAGGCTGTGCTCGGCTCGTGCCATGCCAGAGGAGAGCACGTAGTTGGACTCCATCGTGTATGTCTCGTCCTTGACATTGACCAGCATGCTGGACGCGCCAAACAGGTACCGCTCGCCCCAGTCAAAGCTGACAACACGAACAGTCTCATAGCCTTGGTTAGTGAACAGATTGTTGGCATCAGCAACATTGGGCAGCCACTGGATGCATTAAAGTTGCGCTGAGCCTGCCATGCCATGGCATGAGTGAGGAATGCACAATGCATGTGCACCAAAGTGCGAGTTTAGCATGCAAGTGACTTACAGGATTGGTCGCTTTTGGCCTGGTGGCTGACGGGTTGGCTGGATTGGCGGCTGTGGATGGCATGTCAGTTGGTGTGGACAACAAGTGCGCGTCTGGATTGGTACAGCAACTCACATTCGCAATCCATGTGGTCAGGCTCAATAAATTGACCATTCAAGGCATTAAGGATGCCAACAGCAGCATCCGCAAGACTGGGCTGCTGGGCTGGAGACGCCGCGTTGGGACCTGCAGAGCAAGGCAGTGGTCAGAATCAATGTGTGCACCAAAGCATCCAAGCATGGCACATACTGGAGGCGACTCTGGACGGTCTGCGTGGCAGTCCAGTGCCAGCTGATAGACCGTGTATCCATCCGTCATGATGCTGCCTTGTCTGATCACTTGCTTTGAAGCCACCAGAGGCTGAGAATCAACCGCGGCCTCGTCACCCTCGGCCTGCGTTGGACGGCATCGATTCTTGGGGCGGAGGCCAGGCAGGAGGATGTCGAGGATGGCCAGCTCCTTGCTATTGCTGAAAGCCCTTTGGATGACCTTGTCGTCAGTCCCAAGCTCCAACTTGGCATCTTTGTAGTCTTGGATAAAAGTGCAGTGTTAGCATCAAATAGCATTGGCATTGGCATAGACACATGCAACTTACCAACTGCGGCCAGGAGCTCCTTTCGCAATGCTTGGAGGACAGGATCGTGCTCATTGCCAATGCGATCGCTTTGCAGCCCCACCACCGCCCAAAAGAGCGTGGCCTCAGTGACGAGGATGAACGGGTCACGGCTTGCTGGCTGCGGGCATAGCTTCATCACTGAAGTGCCAGCGAGCTTGAGGAGTTGGTAGAACCGTCCAATGTCCGATGTTGACATGCTGCGCACAATTGCCTGAATTGGATTCAGCTCTTGTGGGATCTCGATGGGTCCCCGTCCTGTGCGGCTGGTGGTGTGTCTTGCATGGCATCTGTGGCGACAGGGGCAGTAGTCTCGTCCTTTCGCCTCTTGGATGTGCTGCCATCGGTGGCCAGCAGAAGCTGTGACGCGGTCCGCTTGAGACTTGGGGCGGGAGGAGCGACATCCTGAGTGGCGTCCATGGCGTCGTCCATGGCGTCGTCCTCAATGGCCGGCAATGGGGCGTCTTGAGCAGTGTCCTGAGCGGCGTCCTGAACGGCGTCTTGAGCAGCGGCATGCCTGGCAACCTTGGTGGTCTTGAGTGGCTTGAATATGGCATCGACCCACGCTGCAATCTGCTTGGGAGTCGCAGCAGGCATTGCTCTCTGGGCTGCGACCAATGCCAGCTTTGACCGGTTCTCGATGAAGTGCTTGGCGAGTGTGGCGCTCACCTCCCTCGCCAGGTTTTCGAAGATCTGCTTGGTCGCACGCGCGCACAGGGTGTTGACAAGCCGATAGGGCACCACTGCCTGCTGTGTGTTGGCCTGCTGTGCATCAGCTGGGTGCAAGCTCGACCACCACATGTCTGGATGCCGCCCACAAGTCTGCTGCTTCTTGGCCGGTCGACGCGCGCCTGCCTTCATCTTGGTCATCTGCATGGTGGTCCGCAGCGCGCCTGCCTGCTGCGCATTGCCAGTGTCCATGTCAGCCTTGATCGTGTTGGCTGGTGGTGCAGCTTGGTCGGTCATGCTGCCAGGTGTCCAGCTCGATGGATCAGCAGCTGGACAACCGTGACAAGCCACGCATTGAGCGTGAGCATGATGGACATCGGCTTGACCATCTGCTCGCCCATTAGGACAAACGAGAGGTGCCGCAGGATGCAGGCCGCGGATGTCTGGCCACCCGACTCACTGGCGACAAGCATCGCAAGCAGCTCATTGGGCGTTGGCACTGCTGGTGCTGCTGGTGCTGGTGGCTGGCCATGGGGCAACTTGCGCGTCTCAACCTTTTCAAACATGACGCGCTCGAGTCTTGTTCCCTTGACCAGTCGCACGCGATGGCCGAAGCGAGGGTGCTTGCTGCTGCCATTATACTGACTTGCGCCGTACATGGTCCGCGCGGCAATGTCCTCGTGAAGCGTGAACTGACCGGACAAGAGCTCCGCTTTCGTGACAGCGCCGAGGCCCTTGATGACGTCCTTGTCGCCGAGGTCATCGAGGTCCTTGAGATCAGCGTCCAGGAAACAGTACTGAGTCGCCTTGCCATCGGGCCATTTGTAGACATGGTACGACGGTGGCAGAGGCGCGTCCTGGTCAAGCTCGAGAAGTTCCTCGACAATGGCACCGATGACGACAAGGCCGGCATGCCGCACGCCGACCGTGAACGATTGAATCCTCGTGACAATGTCCTCGATAAGTTGGCGGCGTGTCCAACTTGTCGACGACCTGATGGCATGAATGCCATAGATCGGGGCGCTCTGCGGGCCGCCTGACAACATGTCCTGAGCACCATGCAAGCCAACCTCTGAGTCAGTACATTCAAAGCCATGCATGCAGGCAGAATGGCAATCCTAAATCATACCTCCAGCAGCACTCTCATATGACGATGATCAGATGCATCCTCTCCAGGTTGATCGGGTGCGTCTGCAGCGGCTTGATTGGTTGCGTCCGTGGCGGCTTGACTAGGCGTGTCGGCAGCAGGTTGACCGGGCGCGTGCACAGCAGCTTGTTGATTGTTGCCGCCAATGGCCACAGGGAGCGTCATGGGTGCCCCTGACGTGAGGCGTCCCCCCTTTCTGTCAACCCGACCTTGTGTCACTCGTGCTCCACCTTTGCGTCTGCAAAGCCCACACATGTCAGCAAGCATGCCCAAGGCACATGGCACAGTGTACAACACTCATGTCTGCTTCGGGCCCACTGGTTGGGTATGGCGGTCTTGCCGGCGTGCACCCTCCTTGTTCCTGTCGATGGCCTTGTCTGCCACGGCCTTGGCAGCTTGCTTTTCGCGCTTCTGCTTGTTCGCAGCCTCCTGTTGCTTGGTGATTTGGCGTCGCGCCTGTAGAGGTTGGATGCACCATCAGCAATGCATTCCAAGTGCACACAATGCATACACAAGCACCAATGGAACACCAGAACTGACCGTCGTCTGGATGTCTGCATCTTGATTGAGATACAAGATCTTGCAGTCTGCTTGACCAGCCTGGCCGTCGGCGGATGGCGGTTCTTGCTCGGGCAGCTTGGGCAGTTGAGCCTCCTGTCAAGTGGAACAATGAGTGATCGTGCCAAGTCATTGCATGCACACACAGCCAGTGAAGATGGAGACGTACCGTGGCTTGCTTGATGATGGACGTAAGCAAGTCAATGACCTCTTTCAGCTGCTCGTGGCGTGTCACTAATCGGCAATTCTTGAGGTCTTTCAAGGCCCCCCGCCTCTTGATCGCCTTGACGCAGATGTCGGCAGCGGTCAATGGGGAACTGCCTCGGGTGATGGCCTTGCCTTGATGCTTGACTTGCTGCGTGGCTTGCTGTGGGTCTTTCTGTGAGTCTTTCTGAGCATATGTTTCTGGAATAGCACCGTTCAGCAAAGAAGGTGCTGTCAGTACATGATGTCAAGCCATTCCAATACAAGCAATGCATACTTGGCGTCGATAGGTGGCGGTGTGATTTGCATGGACGATTGACAATCTTGCCCAACTGCTTCTTCATCCTCAAAGCAGCACCCTGTACAATGCACAGTGGATTGAGTTTGACACGTCCAGGCGAGGAGTGCACATGCATCAGAGACATGCAGCAACTTACACGTCCATCCCAAATAGCCCGATCCTTCGGGCCAAGCTTTGCCCGCTCTTCCGCTTCACGAGCCTGCTTGCGGACAATCTCCAACAGTTGCACACTTGCCGACCTGCTGATCTTTGCGAGAATGTTGCGGCCTTTGACCCCGTTGGTGATGTGAGTGATGCAATCGGCCGCATGTCAGAGGACGCAGTCGAGTGCGGCGGGGCAGTCCTTGACCTTGTCCAGCGTAAGACTGAGCTGCTGTTCCTTGACAATGTTCCTGACAAGTGGCCTGATGTCGTCCTGCATGAGATGGATGATGTTGGGGTTTTGCTTGCCTTGCTGCGCCTTGGGATGGATCACGAGGCAGCCGTCATGTAGCTGGCACCTGCATTGCAATCCAGTGGTTGCATCAAAGACAGAAGCACAGAGTCAGTCATGCAGGACACACCAAGAGATCACATGCATGCATACATACTTTGCTTGATGCGTGGTGGTCGCGTCAACAGCCACGCTGTTGTCGTTGCCATGTGGTGAGAGATGGTCAGTTGAGTGCCATGCATGCAAACGGATCTATGCCACCATGCCATGACCAGTCATGCAAGGACTTGCCTCTTCTTTGGCACATTGCCAGATTGACTGCTGTCGCTGGTTGGGAATGTGACCGTGTTGGCAAAAGTCCCTGACTCGTCATGGTAGACAAAAACGCCAAAGGCATTGAGGAAGCTCTTGGCAAGAGCCACACCACCATCCAGCGACAGCAGGTCAGCAACATATGCATTCTTGACGCGATTGGCAAATGCATCTGCCTCCTTAGGATCGTGAAGCAGTGCACAGAAGTCGGCCGGGTTGTCGAAGCCGCGCTCCTTGGCCGCAGCATCAAACTGGTCATTGATGAACTTGACGGCAGCAGCATTGCCTGCCAGGCAATGTGAATGGCAACACAAGTTAGTCAACATTGCAACATGGATGACAAACACAAGCACAGAGTCAAGCAATGGACATACCGCAACCATGGCAACTGTGATAGTCATTGTTTGCTATGGCAGCAAACAGCTGACATACACCAGGGAAAACACGCAGTCCAAGGGCAGCTGCAATGGTCGCAACGCCCTGGTGATTGAACGTGCGGATGTTGGTGGCATGCCCGTTGTGCATGCGTGTCATCAGGACACCGCAATGGCCAGCACAATGGAATACGAGATCCGAATCGCCAGTGATGACTGCTAATGGCAGGACATTGCTGCAGGATGCAGGTTGTCAGCCATCAATCATAACAGACAGATGCCATGCCGATCTGTACCTGTGCATACGCGCATGGAGGGCGGCCGCGCGTGCGATGCAAACATCGGCTTTGTGTTCGCACCAGCATACAGCATGGTATGACAGCGGGTCGAGAAACGCCTCAATCGCTTCCTTGATATGCTTCTTGTTGCCTTGCGTGAGAGTGAAGCAGCGCATCAGCGCCTGCTCCTCTTTCCTGCAACAATGACTGTTAGTTAGAATCATCTTGATGCTGCACAAACAAGTGACCTTACTTTTCTAATGTCCCACATCGGTGACGGTGTTTGCGTTTGGCACACAACTGTTGAGCTGTTGCTGCTGCACGCAAGACGTCCAAGGTGCGGCTGGCATGCGCCTGCTGCTTGATTCCAGTCTCGGCAAGCCTGCCATCAACATGGAAGACGACGATCCGGCCGTTGCCGACCGACTTGAGGAAGCTGTCAAGGACAGGTGCAAGAATTGCCAACCACCCACTGACAGATGATGGCAAGTGGGAGGCAGCCAGTTTACGGAGTTGTCCATAAAAGACGCTCAAGACGTCAACGTAGATAATGCCAGATGCGATCATGTGCGGTTGTGGCGGTTGTGGTGGCGGTGGTTGTATCGGGGGTGCTGGTATAAGCGCTGTGTAGCACTGGGCCTCCAGGCGGACTTGCTGGCTGGTCTCGGGGCAGTGAGTATGCATGCAGGGGAACGGCGGGCAGACGACTGCAAGAACGGGGGAAACCAGAGCGGCCGGTGCGGCCCAACAATGTCTGTCCGGTCACGTGGGTCACGTGGATCACGTGGATCACGTGACCGCGACCAAGCATCCGTTACACTCCCCCCAGTGTAGACAGCCACTCATAAGAAAGAAGAGTGGATGAACAGCGACTAAGAGGATGCATGGGCGTTGCACACACAAGAAGCAGAGGTGTGGGCAACAATGGACGCGAAGGACACAGGACGGGGAACCGTGCGCACAGAGCAACAAGGAGAGAGAGAGATGGAGTGGATGGAAGGGGAAGAGATGGAGAGATGGATTGGATGGAGGGGGGAGAGATGGAGAGGTGGATTGGATGGAAGAGGGAAAGGTGGAGAGGTGGACAGATCAGGGCCGAGAGGGTGAACATGGTCAACAGACACATGAACAGGTGGACAAGCCGGATGGTGCGGCGATCAGGATGGAAAGGCAACAGCAGCTGCGAGATTGTGCCGGTGGTGACCGAGCTGACGTGTGTGGCCGTGTTGGTGTAAGCTGATCCGAATGTGGTCAGAGCCGTACGGTGTAGGGTGGCGGCTGATGGCTGGTCAGGGACGCAGTGTGGGTTCAAGTGGCGATCCAAAAGGGATCCCACCCCAGACTCCTCTCGCAAGAGGCACCGAGCATGGCCTGGATACCCGGTCCAGGAGCTGATGCTGAGCTACAGATGTGCAACGTGCTGGGGCCGGTGTCTGCAGGCTGCGGCCAATGGATGCTGATGCCGAGACCAATGGCAGCTGGGTGGCTGAGGCGGCTGATGCTGCCAAGGCCGAGGTGATGAACGCGCCCGTTGACGAGAACATCGTGCTGCAGAAGCAGCGAGGCACAAGCCGATCCAGTGGTGGTTGATATGGCGGTCAATGCAGCTGTGGCAGATGCAGGCTGTGCCGTGCTGAAGCAAATGCCGATACTGACGTGCTGATCCAGATGTGGTCAGGACTGATCGGCGTGGTTGTGGCGGCTGACGAAAGTTGCAGCGGTGCAGTTGAGGGTGTAAGTGGTGATCGGCTGTGGATCCCGCCCCAACTCCTCTCACAGGAGGCACAGAGCATGCCTGGAGACAATGTCCAGAAGCAGATGCGGCGACAAGCAGGTGGAGCTGATGCTGGCGAGCGAGCTGATGCCGGCAGATATCGAACCATGCGACGGAAGGTGAGTGTGAGGCGGCTGTAAAGAGGCATAGGATGCCAGAGCCGGTGGGTGGATGACGACACTGCCCACTGCCAGCTGCTGACCAAGACGCATGAAAAAAAAAGTGCGCTGGTGCACAGCGGCAAGTGTCGACAAGCGGATGCCGCGAGAGCACAGGAGCGTTGAGACAAAGACGTCCAGTGTGCGAGACTCGAGGCGCAACTCCGCAGGGCCTGGGTGGCAAGACTGCCGACCGCCAGCAGGCCCTGGTTCCAGCCGAGGCAGCAGAGGCGGTGAGGATGTCCAGCCAGGCTCACCAATGCTGCCCCGACCGAAAAAAAGTTGGGTTCTTGCTGTAGCACTGGGCCTCCAGGCGGACTTGCCGGCTGGTCTCGGGGCAGTGAGTATGCACGCAGGGGAACGGCGGGCAGACGACTACTTCATTGGGAGGCAGCACAGACCTGGTCTCGGGGCAGTGAGTATGCACGCAGGGGAACGGCGGGCAGACGACTGCAAGAACGGGGGAAACCAGAGCGGCCGGTGCGGCCCGACAATGTCTGTCCGGTCACGTGGGTCACGTGGATCACGTGGATCACGTGACCGCGACCGAGCATCCGTTACAGTGGTGGTGGTTTCCTTTGAAGCAGGCGCAGCATCAATGGTGGTGGCAGAAGATGGGGTCGAGTGGTCGCGCTGTTGTAAATGCTGCTGATGCTGTGTTGCGTGGTGTCTTCAAGCACCAGATCCAGTCCAGCAGACAGCGTCGTCCCGAAAGGTAGTGCCTTGCCACCCTGCCCCTTGATGACTTTTGGGATCACTCTTGGAATGCCCATGCTGCGCGAGTGGCGGTGGCGGTGGCAGTGGCGGTGGTGTCAGTGTGCAAGCACGTGCTTGCTGGACGAGTTGGTGGGCAAGGGGGCGTTGGCGGGCAAGGAGGCATTGGCGGGTGAGGGGGCGGCGTGCGTTGAGAACTGGGCCAGCCAGACATGGACAGTGAGGTGGCAAGAGCGAGAGAGGACAGAGCAAAGGCAGCAAGTGCGAGCGTCAGTGCCAGTCAGAGTACGCAGTTGGGTCTGTAGATGGATGGACAGGAGCACACCAACCTGCCGTCTGCGGGCCGGGCGGTTGCGTGTGGCTGCGAGAGCAAGAGGGGGTTGGACAGCGTCGTGGGCTGGACGGGATGGGGCAGTCGGTTGGTTGGTGGGCAGGAGGTGGAGCAAGGCACGGTTGAGAGTCAGCTCGCCACTGCTCCAACAGTGCGGCAGCTGCCGTGGTTGGCAGTCGACTGGCTCCACTGGGCAATGAGCGGCATGTACGCACCACTCGAAGGCTGCAAGACTTGACAGATGCCGCCTCGCAGTGAAGGGGCGTGCCGCAGTGGATGGTTGTGTGTCGACTTGGGAAGCCCGAGTGGTTGATGGTGCGGCAGGCTTGTGAAGGCTTGCGAGGCAGCATTCACGTGGCAGCCCATGTGCATGGCACTCTTGTGCCCATCGGAACCATCCGCCTGTCAGCTGCCGCTGTGTTGTCGCCCGTGTTGTGCTCGCTATTGATGGCACGCATTTGGGCAAGTGCCGTGACCAGATCTGGGCTTGACCAATCACAGCGATCCCACCACCAGTGGCAGTGGCACTCTGACAACAGAGTTTAGAATGGACGAGCAACAGTGTAACGGATGCTCGGTCGCGGTCACGTGATCCACGTGACCCACGTGACCGGACAGACATCGCCCGGCCGCGTCCCCCGCTCTGGTTGCCCCCGTTCTTGCAGTCGTCTGCCCGCCCTTCCTCGCGTGCATACTCACTGCCCCTGCAACCAGCCGGCAAGTCCGTCTGGCGGCCCAGTACTACAGCAAGAACCCCCCTTTCGACGCCGTCGGCCGCCGTTCCCCGCCGCCGTCGATCGATTTTTCCGTCGATTTTTCCGTTTTTTTCGGATGGCCGTCGAGCATTCGCCCAGGGCCTCGGCTCACTCAGCCGCCGCCCCCTCGGGCACCGACCAGGACCTCCTCGGCGAGGCCTCGTTCGATACGGCCCCCTCGTTCATTGATGCCACCCCCTTAAGGTTCCAGCGCCGCCTCGACCCTGCGGGTACGTCGTCTGTCTTGATGGCCGACTCTGCTCTGGGCGTGTCTTTTAGCGCCTCAGCGGCGCGCCGCCAATCCTCGGCCGACCTGTTGGGCCGCCACGATGCGGGTTCCGGTCGGCACCAAGAGGCGTTCCTCTCCAGCACGCCGGCCGCCCAGCCGGGCGCCGCAAGCCGCCCTGAGCAGCCTGGCACCACAGTCGATGACTACATGATTGCGGAGCTGGCACGCCTTGGCACGGTGACATTGGACACCGGCCGCGCACTCAAGGCGACCACATCATCTGCGGCCGCTGCCCACGCAGCCCTCAACGATCTGCGGCTTCAGCTGCAGTCGGACCGCGACATGGCCGCCAGGCAGGCCGAGGCCTACTCCAATGCCATCCAGCTCCACCACCAACGCATGGTGGCACTCTTTGACTCCGTCGAGGCCAACTCAGAGGCCATACAGGGCTGCAGAAGAGCGTCGCCAACACGTCGGAATCCGTGATCGCACTGGAGCAGGCCCTCTCAGATGCCGTCGCCAAGGCCACCAGAACGGCAAACGCCGCGTTGGCGCAGGCCTCAGCCACAGCCGCCCAGCAGACTGCGCATTCGGTCCAGGCGCTTGGGTCCTCGGTGGACTCGCGTCCGACCCTCGCGTCTGGATCCTCGGTGGATGCCCGCAGCCCTGCCAAGCTGTTTGCAGACAACCTGGGCAGCAAGCTTGTGCCATTCCAGGGCTTTGTGATGGTTGAGGGTTCGATGGACGTCGATTGGACGGCCACCCACGCGGCTTTCAAGCCGTTCGCCCTCGCCATCGAGATGGCTTATGGCAACACCTGCGAGTCGCTGTCATGCACCTCGATTCCCATGCCGCGGATCTTTGGGCAGCTCCTGAATGCCTTCCAGGGAGCCGCGCTCCAGGAGGTCACCACCTGGTACATCGACAACAAGGCCGACGCCTTGTCGTTCACATTCGACACGTTCCTCGAGCACCTCCGGTCGACTTACACGCACCAGGACTCGGCCCGGATCAGCGCCAAGGCCAAGCTTGCCTCTGACTTCCCGCCGCTGTCGTGCCACGGCTGGGCCCCCCAGGACTGGGTACCCCGCGCGGAGGCGCTGTTCAAGGTTGCCGGCCACTCGGAGCAGCTCAAGATCGACTTCATCCTGGGCCGCCTCAAGGCGACGCCCTCGGAAACGTTCTCCTCGTACGCGGCCATCCGGGATTACCTCATGGCCCTGCACACGCGGAAGGCCAACCACAAGCAGTCAACCGCGCTGGCCACTGCTGAGGCAGCCGCCGCCAAGGCCCTCGAGCCCAAGTCGAAGCCCAGCCCGAGCAAGACGGCTGCCACGCCGCCGCGTTCTTGGAGCTCCTCATCGCCCAAGGCTGCCACCCCTGCGCCCTCTGGCAACAACAGCGCGTCTGAGACACGTAGGGCTGCCTCGCCCGCTGCGACAGCCGACCATGCCAGCCGATCGCCTAGCCAGCGCCCGCCCCACTCTAAGGTCGGGCGCATCGCGGCAAAGGCCAAGGCACCCGGGTATGTTCGCTCGCCCCCTCTGGCTCCTCCTGCCCCTGCGGCCAAGCACGCTTCGGCGGCTAAGCCTGCAGCCGTGCGTAAGCCCAATGCTGACACCGAACCTCCATTGGTCCCTGCCCGTGACGACGGCGCACCAGCAATGGCTCCGGCTCGCGGTCGCTCGAAACCGTCTCGTCGTTCTCAGACGACGGGACCCAGTACAGCGACGCAGACGAAGAAGAGTGACCCTTTGGGCGGTGTTGCGAATAAAAAGATGCCCTCTGTGGCCCCTGATCACCCTGTTTGTCCTGTGTTGCCGCCGTCGCGACTGAAGGAGGGGCACCTGGCTCCTGTGAAGCCCATCACAGAGAACCGGTGCACCTTCCCTGTCTTCTTAGACAATCGCAGCGCCAGCGTCCTGGTGGACACTGGCAGCAGCGCGAATCTAGTGGCTCGCCATTGGTTGGATGCCAATGGCCTGCTCGCCGCTGCCCGGCCGTTCACCCGGCAGGCGGTGACTCTCGAGTTTGCCAACGGCAACTTGCAGAGACTAGATTCGGAGGTCTACCTCACGCTGGCCGACAGATCAGCTGCGGTCAGCCAGGTGCGGTTCCTTGTCTACGATGGTGTGGATGATGTCATCCTGGGCATGCCATGGCTGCGCACCACCGCGGAGGCGGCGTTCAACTTCCGTCGCGGTGTTTTCCGCTTCTCGACCGAGTCGCGCCCCGATGTGCACCACATCTGGCAGCATGCGGACGCTCTGCCGTCTGCTGTCCCCCACCACCGGCCGCACTCTGACATCGTGGTTACCATGTCGGACATCCTCGCCCATCCGGACGAGTACGCGGAGCTGGTTTATGTGGATGACCTGCCTGAGGACCGTGAGGCAGCTGCCGATGCGCGCCTTCGCGTCGCGGCTGCAAACGGCCTCACCCCGGACGAGCTGAAGGAGAAGTACCCCTACCTTCCAGTCTGCCCGGACGAGGAGACGCAGAAGGCATTCATCGACTACTACGAGGTCTGCTGCCCGCCGCAAGGCCGTGCGCACGACTCGGAGTTCGAGATTGCGATCCCTTTCATTAAGGATGCGCAGCTGCCGCCGCGTCGTGGCCTCAAGAGACTGAATCAGGATGCATCCATAGCGCTCAAGAAGCAGCTAGACGAGTGGTACACCAAAGGTTACATCCGCCGCTCGTCATCGCCTTTGGGCGCCGGCACGCTCTTTGTCCGCAAGAAGGATGGTTCGCTGCGGTTGGTCATTGACTACCGCGGCTTGAACAACATCTCGGTGAAGTTCCACAGTGCGATCCCGGAGATTGAGACCCTCCGTGATAACTTGGCAAACAAACCCTTCCGCTCGATGCTTGACATCCGCGAGGGCTTCCTTAACATCCGTGTTAAGGCGGAGGACCAGTGGAAAACTGCGTTCTCCACCCAGTTTGGTCACTTTGAGTTCACGGTCATGCCTTTTGGGCTGACCAATGCTCCGGCTGTGTTTACACAGGCCATCCAGTCGACGCTCAATGAGCTGCTGGGCACGTGCGTCTCGGTGTACATGGACGACATCTACATCTACAGCGCGACGTACAAGGAGCATATCAAACACCTACGCACTGTTCTCAAGCTGCTACTGGAGGCTCAATTGTACATTAAGCCGTCCAAGTGCATGATCCTGCAGCAGGACATTGAGTTCTGCGGTCACGTGCTTTCGCCCACTGGTTATTCCATTGCGCCAAAGCACTTGCAGGACATGGCAGCAGCGCCACACATCTCAAACACAACCACTCTGGCAACTTGGCTTGGCAAGCTGGTATGGTTAAAGTCATTCATTGGTGGGCCGAACCCTGCAAAGGCGTACGCCACCATGTGTCTGCCACTTTACAAGCTGCTAGCCAAGAATGCCAAGTGGGAGTGGGGCCCTGCTCAAAAGCAGGCTGTGGAAGACCTGCGACAGGCAGTGCTGAAAGCGACCGAGCTGCGGTTCTTTGACCCGGCTCTGGAAACGCATGTCTACACTGATGCCAGCAACTACGTCATTGCCGGCTACCTGTCGCAGATCCACCCAGATGGCGAGAAGCTGGTGGCCTGCTGGTCACGTAAGCTTAGCCCAGCCGAGATGAACTATCCAACCCACGAACGCGAGTTGCTCGCCATCGTGGAGTTCTTCTCGCGTTTCCGTCATCTGCTGTCCAGTGTGCGCTCTGTCACGCACACTGACCACAAGGCGCTGGTCTGGTTGGCCACGCAGCCCCACCTGTCGGATCGGCAGGCTCGATGGGTCCTGTCTCTGCAGGAGTTTGATACATCCATTGAGTACGTGCCTGGCGAGCTCAACTCGCTGGCCGATCTGCTGTCCCGCGATCCCTCAAAGGCCCCTCTCTGCACAAACTGTCGCTCGCCTGTCCCGATCCGTGCTGCCAATCTGCGCACTGACTCTGACTGGGCAAAGACGTGCGTGCGGCGTTGCCGGCCGACCCATTCGCCTCCAGACTGCCTGGCTGGAAGGCTGACCCGTCGTCAGCCACGCCGGCCGACCGCAAGGTCGTAGTGCACATGGAGTGCTTGGATGGTGCGTGGTGGTCAAAGGCAACCGCTTGTATGTGCCGCAGTCTCTGCGCGCGGATCTGCTCGCCCACTACCACGACTCTCCCTTCGGTGCGCACCAGGGACGTCAGCGGACCACCAGCCGCTTGTCGAACCGGTACTTCTGGCCCAGAATGTCTGAGGACATTGCGCCTACGTCGCCTCATGCGACGTGTGCCAGCGCCACCGCACGCCCAATCACCGGCCTGACGGCCTGCTGCATCCACTCGCGATCCCGGACGACTGCTTCTCGAGCGTCGCCATGGACGTCATGTTCCTGCCTGCGGGCGGACAAGACGATGCGTTTGATGCTGCTCTGGTTGTGGTCGATCGCCTGTCCGGTCTCTGCGACGCGTTCCCGTGCCGCCGCTCGTCGTCGGCCCAGGAGCTGGCCGAGCTCTTCCTGACTCGCTGGGTCTGCTCGGGCAAGGGCTTCCCGGTCGACATCGTCTCGGACCGTGACGCCCGCTGGCTGTCGGCTTTCTGGTCGAGCCTCTGCACCGCTGCCCGTATCAAGCAGAACCTCAGCACGGCTCGCCACCAGCAGACTGACGGCCTGGCCGAACGCAGCATCCGCACCATCAAGGATGCGCTCGCCAAGGCGGCCGACTACCACGGCTCTGACTGGCCGTTGCTGCTCGGTCCCACCTGCTTTGGCCTCAACTGCGCGCCGTCGGCTTCGTCTGGCTTTGCTCCTTTCTTCCTGGCGTTTGGCCGCCACCCGCGGTCCTTCCCGTCCGAGCCAGCCCTGGCACCATCTGCCGCGGCCCGCGACCTGCTGCTGGACATGGCTGCTGCTCGCGACTCGGCCATTTTGAATCGGCGCAAAGCCCAGGCAGCCATGGCTGTTCAGGCAAACAAGCGTCGCCGCCGTCACCCTGCGTACAAGGTCGGCGACATGGTGCTCCTCAACGCTGAGGGCATCTCCTGGCCGGCGGACTCGCACCGCCCGCCGCTCACGGCCGCCAAGTGGCTCGGCCCTTTTGCCATCACCAGCCTGGACTCTGGTGAATCTGGCCTCAACTACACGCTCGCGCTGCCTGCCTCGCTGCACCGCGTCCACAACGTGTTCCATGCCGACCGGATCTGCCCATACGTTGACCCTCTGTCTGCGCCTACCGGCCGCAAGGACGTGCCCTCACGGCCTGACCCCGAGTACCACGCCGACGACGGCACGTCGGACAACTACGAGGTCGAGCGGATCGTTGACTCGCGCACCTATCGCGGCAAGATCGAGTATCTGGTCAAGTGGGTTGGCTATCCAGCCGACGACAACACATGGGTCCCAGCCGCCGACATGCGCAAGGCCCAGGACCTCGTCAAGGCGTTCCACGCTCGGCCGTCCAAGGCGCCTAAAGGCAAGGCGTCCAAACCGGCTCAGCCCACGCGCGCGGCTCCTGCTCCGGCTGCTCCTGCACCGGCTGCTCCTGCACCGGCTGCTCCTGCTCCCGCCGCGGCGCCTGCTCCCACGCAGCCCAAGGCATCCAAGTCCTCTCGCCGCAAGCGCACTGCGCCTGCTCCTGCACCAGTGGCCTCTGCTCCATACGCGGCCACGCCCGCGGCACCTGCTCCGGCTGACGAGCCGATCGCACCTGCTGCACCCGCATCTCCCTCTCTCTCTCCATCTTTCCCTCCTCTCCCTCCTCCCTCTTCTCCTCCTTCCTTCTCTCTTTCTTCTCTTCCCCCTCTCAACCATCCCGCCCCACCTCGTCGCTCTGAGCGCACGGCCCCCCGTCCTGTGTCCTACGCGTCCATTGTTGCCCGCACTTCTGCCTCTCGTGTGCGCAATGCCCCTGCATCCCCCTAGTCGCTGTTCATCCACTCTTCTTTCTTATAAGTGGCTGTCTACGCTGGGGGGAGTGTAACGGATGCTCGGTCGCGGTCACGTGATCCACGTGACCCACGTGACCGGACAGACATCGCCCGGCCGCGTCCCCCGCTCTGGTTGCCCCCGTTCTTGCAGTCGTCTGCCCGCCCTTCCTCGCGTGCATACTCACTGCCCCTGCAACCAGGTCCGTGCTTATGTCTCAATGAAGTCGTCTGCCCGCCCTTCCTCGCGTGCATACTCACTGCCCCTGCAACCAGCCGGCAAGTCCGTCTGGCGGCCCAGTACTACAAACAGCCACCACATGCCGCTGTGCACAAGCAGGACGACATGGATGCAGCAGCCGCCACAGAGCCAGATCCGAGTCAAGCAGACCCGCAGGCCATCGACCCAACAGGAAAGGTTCTGGACAACAGCTTGTGCTTCCACTGCAACAATGGTTCATTTGAAAGCATGACACTGGTGGACAAGAAGAACCAAATACACTCGCTGCTGCCACTTGTCAAGCTCACAGACGGCCCGCGTAAAGGCGTCATATGCGTCCAAGTGTCTCACCTCCCCTTGGTTCTGACAAGCTTTGTGCCAAGATGACTTAACAACAACGTCCCTGCTTTTGCCATCAAGGTGAAACTTGGCGGCCATGAAGTATAGGTGGTGCTTCTCAAAGACATTGACAAGCTTCTCGTCATGCTCCCGTGCCTCGTAGATCCCAGCAATCCTGACATCATGATGCATGGCATTGCATCTGATCCCTCGTTCAAGAGCAGCTGTAATGAGCTGCAATGTGTCTCTCATTGTGCACTGATGCCGCGTGCCAATGGCTGCATGGGCATTATTGGAACGCGCCTTTTTGCCAGCGGTCGATGCACCAGACTTGCCCCAGCTGTCGTCTTGTGCATCCAACCGCAGGTACCCTCCATCTCCCCTGCCTGTCTCTGCTACTGGTCTGACAATGAATATCTTGTGCATCCAACCGCAGTCCTTCCGCCTCCTCACAGCAGCGTCCTCCAACTCCTTGAGCACTATGCAAAGTACCGCGATCATCACAAAGTAAGTCTGATCACCCACAACGCACACTAAGCAGTGTAATCGCTCACTGACTTCTAAACCTCACACGGCAGTTTGCCGAGACGAGTGTCTTTGCAGCAGCCAACAACCAGAATCTGGGCATGCTTGCGACACTTGATCCAAAAGCAGAGTTTGCAGTCCCAGAAGGAGCGACCTTTATGCACCTGTATGGTCGCGCGCTTACGTCCTATCCCGTTGAGCAAGTAAGCCTACAAGCATGCAGACAACACACTCTCCTTGACGATCAGCACTAACCATTGCATGGGACACAGCTGTTTAACGCGTGGCGAGACAGTTTACGACGGACTGGAAAGGGCCGGAATGACAAGTCAGATCTGGAAGAGTTCATGTCAGTCGCACGACAGATGCAACTCATCTTCAAGATCAGGTCGATGGACGTCAAGCAGCGCGGATTCCTTGTTGAGCCATCCTCCAAATGCCGGTAGGATATTCTCATAGGATGTGTATGCACTGATCGCACAGCAGACTGACTGCACAAACAGCACATACAAAACCTACAACAGATCATACAACATCTTTGTATGGGGATCCATCAGCGATCCCGTCCGGAAAGAGTATGCTGTCTACACCAAGGCAGCCAGGACAGAGGTTGACATGTGTGAGCAGAATTGCTGCAGGCATTCTCTGTGTATCGCCTCGACAGTTCTCAATGTCAGACCAATCCAAGCGTGATGCCTTACAGCAGCTCGACGATACGCGGCAGCTCGACGATCCGCCGAGTGATCCATCCATGTCCTTGTTGGTGAGCTCGTCTGCCTCTTGTGTGATGGCTGTCAACAGTTGCGACTCTGTTGACACTGTGTGCCTTGACAATCTCGACGACGACAAGTACCTTGCAGGCGAGCATGGACAGCCAGCCGTTGCTGTAGCTGCCACGCCAACGGCCAGCCGCCAAAGAGCGTCAAGCAAGCGGAAGACACCAGCAGCTGCTGCTGCCAGTGCGTCTGTGTCGGCTGTGACGTTGGTCGTTCGGACATTGCAGCAGGCCGCCTCAGCAGCACGCACAAGTGCGCCGACTGGATGCAGAAGGCCAACAGCCGCAACAGGCAATGGCAGGACAGTCCTTGGTGACACTACCAACACGCAGACAACTGCTGCCCCTTGGACGGGCTCAGCAGTCCACAAGCCAGCGCCAAAGCGACCACGACTTGAGAAGGCATCGGCTGCAGGCTGCTCAGAGTGACTGGGGAATCCGGACAAGAATATGAAATTGGATTCAAAAAGATTGGAAATTGGATGCCAAATTGAACAAAATTCGAGGCAAACCAGCCGACCAATCAGGTGCCGGCGCAGGGTTCTCTATGGGAACGAAATCAATTACCCCCCCCCCCCCCCCCCCCCTCCCGCGCGCT
>JAHLKH010000311.1:0-21537 GCA_025526915.1 Entophlyctis helioformis | reverse complement strand
GCTCCGCTCAATGTACTCCTTCTCGAGCAAGATATCAATGCACTTCTTAATGTCGTGCACCTGGGGCTTGAAGCGCGACTGGAGCTGCGCAATGACCTCGGTGACGAGCGTGACATGCTTGAGCGTCTTGCGCGTCTTCATGATGCGCACAATGGCTGCCTGGATGAGGAGCTTGCGGTCCTCCTCGATCGTCTTGTGCGTCTCGTCCGCCTCGGCTTTTGCTCCGTCTTGATCGGCATGTTGAGGTTGATGCGCACCTTTTTGAACTTGTTGTCCACGTTGAGCGTGTAGCGCGCGCTGTCGTCGGTTGCGCTGTCGCCGTCGCCGAGCGTGAGCACGCGCGCCTTGACGAGAATCGCAATCGACGGGATGAGTGTCGCGCAATGTCGGTCGACTTGAGCAGCTCGCCCAGCGTGTACGTCGTCGCCGTGTTGTACAGCAGCAGGATCGCCATCTGGTACGTCGACACCTGGAACGTGTAGCCGGTCTTGGAGCCCTTGGTGTAGTTGGTCTTGAGCTCGCCCTTGCAGTACTGGAACAGCCACGTGAGCTTGCGGCCAGTTGTGCTTCGAGTTGTAGTAGCGCTGGAACCGCTCGTACGTCTTGAGCAGCTGTGGTAGATCATCATGGCCGTCGATGAGATGCGAATTGCGATGCGATACGAGCGAGGCGAGGCACACGTGTGTTTGTGTTGTGTCAGTGTCGTGCACATCAGTCAAAGCACTCGCAGACAGAATAGCACAAGAAACTCACGTCCTCGGGCACATTGAGGTTGGACTTTGGCGCCGAGAACGGCCAGCAGGCCGTGTTGATCACCCAGTGCGCCAAAGTCAATCAGCTCGTCTTTGCTGTGCGTGCGCTCCATCTGCTCCTTGAAGCCGTCGTTGAGATCCTTGCTGACTCCCATGTCCGTGAACATGCGCGACAGCTTGCTCGTGTACTCGTGACCGCACGTGTCCTTGAGCTTGCCGAGCATCGACGTCTCGCCATCGTCACTGGCAGAGGTGCCGTAGACAAGACGTCTGGCCAAAAAGTTGGTGTAGAACTTTTGGAACACGTCCTTGTCCTCGATGTACTTGAACACGGTCATCTGTCGCGGACAAGCGCGAGTCAGTTGCGGCGATCAGCCGGCACATTCGGCCACACGTGCACAAGCGGCCATGAGCCCCAAACATACCACGCTGTTGAGCACTTCCTCAAACTCGCTGTCTTCGACCGTCTTGTTCGTCTTCTTGAGCAGCGAGTCCGAGTAGCGGGCAAGCAGCTCGGGACTCTTGCTGGAGCTCGATCTGCAGACCACGTTGCGGTTGACAAACTCGCGGCAGGCCTTGTCGAGCGACGCAACAAAGCCAGAGTCGCCACGGAACGCAGCCGCGACAAGCTCGGCGTACTTTTTGTGCACGTGCAGCAGAGCATCAACGTACATCTTGGGCTCGACATCGCCTCGGCACCGGCGGCAGGCTTCTTGCCCGGCACAACCTTCTTCTTTGGTGCAGGCTCCTCGTCGTCGTCGTCATCGCCCTTGGGCTTGATGCCTTCGGCAGCGGCGGCGGCGGCAGACTCGGCGAGCTTTTCAACGGCGTTGAGACCCTGCTTGTGGACATGGGCCTCAAAGATGATGCGCAGACGGTCCAGACCATCCGCCACACGGCAAAGCAGGCCGTACATGCGGGCCAGATCCTCGACACGGTCATTGTCCAAAAGCATCTGGAACTCGTCCTGGATGGCGGCCGTGTGGTTCTTGATGAGCACGTTCTCGCAAGTGGTGATGAGTGCCTTGCTGGTCGACGAGTGCAGGTACATTTCGACGCGCTTCTCTTCCTCGAGCAGACGCGACTCGGCCTAGACAGGCAAGTGTGTGAGCTCTGGTGGCATGCGGCGCAAAGGGAGAGAGTGCAGCAGTCTGCCACGCACCTTCTTCATGTACTCGGTGATGGGTTCTGGGAAATGAAAATCTCACTCTCGGCCTTGTAGTACATTTCGGTCGCCTCAATGAACGGAATTTCAAAGTAGGACTTGTACACGTCAAGCGTAGACTTGCGCGAGTCGTTCTCGTCAAAGCCAATCGAGACTGTCCGTGTGCGCGCCATGGCCGCCATCCACCCACAGCGCATCAGACGGGTTAGTCAACAGAGCCCCGAATCGCTCAGACAGCGTGTCCAAGGACAGCCAGACGCACCATAGCTCTCGACGACTGTCTTGATGATGCCCGTGTCAATGGTCTCGCCGTTGCGTTGCTTGGCCACCGACTTTATGACAGCCTGATAACCTTGTCCTGCAGTCTAGTGAACAGGTGGTCCCTCCACGAGACAAGAGCGAGCTGTCCAGACAAGCAAATGTGAGCGGCCAGCCATCGCCAAAGTGCATACAGCAATGCAGGTGTGCAGACACCATACAAGCAGACAAGCAGACAGGCAGGCAGGCAGGCAGGCAGGCAGACACAATGGCATGTAAACGTACAATGTAAATCTCGTAGACGGTCTTGTGGCCCTCGTCAATCTCTCGCTTGACCCAATGTCTGTTGAGGTAGGCACAGATGTGGTTGAGCGTGCCCGCCGACACGGTAAACTTTGTCCAGTGCTTGGTGTAGTACGCCAGCAGCGCATCGTCCATGTTGGTGTTGCCCTGCTGGGTCAGACGCTGCAGGTGCTGCTCAAGGAAGCGCTTGAGCTCCTGGTACAGATCGCCACCGAGCAGGTTGGCACCTAGAGGAGGTGTTGTGGGGATGTGGGATGTGGTGATTGCGAGCGATATGGGACAGCGTCAGCCACAGCGAGAGGACCGTCCAACGTCACACCACACGGGCAGTGGGGATATTACCCTTTTGGTCCATGCGCTGGTCAGCAGCCGACAGCGAGCGCGAGTTTGTGCAGTAGTTGTATGTCGCACTACAGGGCCAGCGGGACGAGGCAGCGGGGCAGCGCAGCGCAGTCATATGTCAGTCATGTCAGTCGGCATGCTCAAGCAGCAGCAGCAGGAGCAGCAGCAGCGCGGCAGATCTGTTCCGTGCAGCCAGAATCAGCGGCCAGGGTGTGGGCGTGCGGGCCGGGCGAGGCCGGCGGGCACGGCGGTGGTCCGTGGCAGCCAGACGGCGCTCTCTCTCTCTCTCTAGCCAGCGCAGGCAGCCAACGCAGGCGGCTCGCATAGGCGGCCAGAGCAGCGAACAAGCCAGCCAGCCAGCCCCAATAGAGCCGACGGGGAAGGGCAGTGAAGCGGCGACAGGCACAGCCGCAGCCGCAACAACGACACACCGGCCAGCCTACGAGCCAGCCAGCCAGGGGGCGTGAGACAAGGCGCAGCGAGCGACGGCACGTACGTGTACAGCGCCATGTACTCGGTGTACTGGAAGCCCTCCTCCCAGCGGTTGAGGATGCGGTCGAAGCCGGGCTTGAGGCCCTCCCAGGCGTGGTTGAGGTCGTTGGCCATTGCGTTGCTGTCAACCGTTGGCCCGTTGATGGTGGTCCGGACAAGAGCAAAACGTGCGTTTTGCGAACATATGGGTGCCTCCTGCGCCGTGCACACGGCGTGCATCGCGGCATGGGGATGGGTCGCACGTTGACCAGCGAGCGGATCGTGGGGTCACTGTAGCCGGCTCGCGCGCAGCCATCACGACAGCCACGGCTGGACGGCAATGCGGCCACAAGACATGTATTAGAAGAGTATTGGAGGACGGAATAAGATAAAGGGATGGCCGCATCAGCCAATGACCATGATCAGCGAGAACAGGATGCATGCACAGGCAATGGGCAGCGAATCCCACACACGCTGTGCGCGTGTTGCTGAGCTTGCGACGGCCCGTGCTGGTCCGTCTTGCGTTGCTCCTGTCACGTCTGCTGCGCGTTTGTGTATGCGGCTGTCGCCATCGGCAGCCTCAGCAACCGATGCAGCGCGGCGAGCCTTCATAAACTGTGCGCGGAAGGGCAGTCGGGGAGCCATGGGGCGAGTAATCTGGTGCACAGTCAGGTCGGCTGCCGGCGTCTCGTTGTCATCAGACTGGCGGCGGATGGCCGGCTCGTGTTTCCGCGGACCCTTGCATCAGCAGGCGATGCGGCCCAGTGTGCGTGTCAGTGTGGCTTCGAGGCCCCAGCCGGCCTGGGCCGAACCGGTGCATGCGCTGTCCAGCCGTGTCGTGCTCGCCAACTGCATCGGCATCTTCTGCTCGCGGCATGAGACCGCCAACCACCGCGTCGTCAGTGGCGTCTCTTGCATCACCTGCGGGTTTGGAGACGTGCGACGGCGGCGGCGGGTAGTCATTGGACTCGACCACCACCACCACAGCTCCAAAGACCGGATCCACACGCGCGCTGCCGCCCGCCGGTGCAGCTCCAGACTCTTCGTCTGGGTCGTAGTACACGTCATCATCGCCAGTCCACGCGCCATCACGCTGCACAGCATACAAAAGTCAGCCATGCTCTCCCTCTGTCATCCACTGCGCATGCATCTCACCTTGCTGTTGTCTGCACACTCGCAGCCAGATGCCCCACAACCAGCTGTCAGTCGCACGACCACGCCACCTGCCCGACACACAGCGTCATGACTCACCACGACCCATCTGACCAGCAACCCCAGTGTGCACATCACGCTTATCAGCCGCGTTGGTCTGCACACCTCGGTCAGTCACAAGCCCGTTGCACATTGTTTGGCATTGCCATTGTCATTGTGCGAGCCCCACACTCACCGTATCTATGTGGATGCACCAGACCGCGCACACACCAGATCGGAAAGCGAGTCAGTATCAGACACACCAGCACAGACACATACAGATACCAGCACACACATACCACGATGGCGATAATGCTCATGTACAGCAGCATAGTGTGCGTCACGCTTGCCCAGCGGCGGTGCATTGGCCGGCGTGTCGCCCGTGCCGAGCCGGCTCGTGACAGCCGTCGCTGAACACACGCGCGCGAATCCCAGCACCACAGTCACCATGACGCCAGCCGCAAGTCTCATTTTCTCGTATCGTGTGTGTCTTTGGTGAATGTGCCGGAAACCTGCGAGTCCGCAATGCACACACGTACTGTCGTGCACAACAATGGACACCAATGGACACCAATGAATACACTATAAAAATGCTGTAAAACAGATAATGCCATTCATAAAGTGAGGGATTCAGAAAAAAGAGTGGGAAGAAGAAGAAGAACAGAGACAACAAAAAGGTACGAGTAATGCAGGGGAGGGGAGGGGAAAGGGGGAAGAAAATAAGTCAAAATGGCCGGCCCTTGGATCACCAGTCGTCGTCCGACACGGGCTTCTTGCCACCACCGAACCGGTCACCGCCAAAGGACGATCCCTCGCGGCGTCTGAAGCCGCCCTCACGGTCGCCACCAAAGCTACCGCCGTCGCGACGCTGGAAACCGCCCTCGCGGTCGCCACCCTCACGGCGCTGGAAACCACCGAAACCGCCACCTTCGCGACGCTTGAAGCCGCCCTCACGTCGCCACCAAAGCCACCGCTCTCACGACGCTGGAAACTGCCCTCGCGGTCACCGCCCTCACGGCGTGCAAACATGCCAAACGGACGCTGCTCGCCACTGCGGCCAAACGACGACACGCCCTGGATCTTGACACCTGGGACACGGCTCAGACCAAACACCTCTGCCATGCGCGACGAGAGCGCGGGCACCTCGGGCAGACCAAGCAGGCCAGTGGCAAACGACTCGGTGGAACGGTACGCCGTCTCCTTGGTCGTGCGGATGAGCGCCATGTGTCCAAGAACGAAGCCGAGCTGCGACGTGTACACGTCCTCGCGCACCATGGACGGAATGCCCGACAGCGCCGTTGCAATCGCCTTGGACGTCTCGTCGTCGCGCGGGCCAGCCGTCTCCACGTGCACGAGGTCCTTGCGGATCGGCACGTCCTTCATCTCGTCCAGGAACCGCTTCTCGTAGGGCGACAGGATAATGAGGCCCTCGCCAGACTTGCCAGCGCGGCCCGTGCGGCCGACACGGTGGATGTAGCCGTCGCGCGAGGGCGGGAGGCCAAACTGGATGACGAGCGACACGCCGGGGTAGTCGACACCGCGTGCAGAGACGTCCGACGTGAAGAGCACGGCAGACGATGCGCGACGGAAGCGGTCGGCAATCTTCATGCGCTGCATCTGCGTGAGCTTGGAGTGCATCTCGAGCACCTCGCAGCCGGGGATGCGGTTAAAGACCTCGGCGGCAAACGTGGTGAGCTTGGTGGTCGGGAAGAAGACGATGATCTTGGCCTGCGTGGATGCGGCGCGCTGACGCTCGATGGCGTCGTGGAGAATGGCAAACTGCTGCGAGTGGGGGACGACGGCATAGGTCTGCTTGATGCGTAGGTGGGTGTCGGTCTCGTTCTTGGGGACGGTGTCAATGGCCGTGTAGCCGCGCTCGAGCGTGGAGGCAGCAATGGAGCGGATCTCGGACGAGAGCGTGGCCGAGAACATGAACGTCTGGCGCTGCGTGGGCAGGTTTTCCGTGATCTGCTGGAGCTCGTCCTTGAAGCCCATGTCGAGCAGGACATCGGCCTCGTCAAAGATGAGCTGGATGGGAGGGGGGCAGAATAAACGGACGGCGGGACGAAATGATGGCAAGGTCGGGTCAGTCGATTGGCAAGATCACCCCCACAAGGCAAGGCAGCCAGACAAAACACGTCCAGTCCAGTCCAGTCCAGTCCAGTCCAGTCCAGTCCAGTCTTTTCCAGATTCACAGGGCGTGTGGCTCGGCAAGACAGAATGAATGTGACAATGACGACGATGGGATACGCACCACTTTGCAGCCAGCGAGCTGGGCCTTGACGGCCGGCTCGGAGCGGAGAAGATCGTTGAGACGGCCGGGGGTGGCGACGATGATGTCGCAGCGAGAGCCGTGCGAGAGGTCGCGGACGTTGCGCATGCGGCTCTGGCCACCGACCGCGGTGCGGACGATCCAGCGGTGGAATCTGACGAGACGCTCAGCCTCGCGGGCGATCTGGAGAGCCAGCTCGCGGGTGGGCGAGAGGATGACAATGGGCACACCGGCGGGACGGGTCTTGTGAGTGAAGATGACCGACTCGATGGCCGCGACCAGGAAGGCCAGCGTCTTGCCGGTGCCGGTCTTTGCGCGCACGAGCAGATCCTTGTCGTAGGGCAGGAGCTCGAGCACCTTTTCCTGGACGGCGGACATGTTCTGGTACTTGAACTCGACGGCGAGCGACTGGAGCGTCTTTGGGGACAGGGGCAGCGAGTCGAAGCGCTTTGTGGATTCCTGCGAATCGGCGACGGCCGGAGCAGCCTTGATGGCCTCGATGTCAGCGGCGGTGGGAGTGTGGGTAACGTGGTGGCGACGGCGGTGGTGGTCAGCGTGGCTGTCGACGGCGGCAGCCGTAGTCGCCGTCGATTGGGTTGCAGCCGTAGTCTCAGTCGCCGTCGATGGGGTTGCAGCAGCATCAGCAGTCGTAGCCGATGGAGTAGCCGGAGCAACAGCGTCGTTCAAGACCGGAGCGGCGACCGAGTAGGAGCGGCGGGAAGCCTGGAGGGGGCCATGGCGAGCAGCAGCCGGAGGAGGGGCCAGTGTCAGCATATGAGGGGGCCAGTGCGAGGGTGTATGAGTGGGGGCATGCACGGGTTCAAGGCAAGGGCAGCATGCAGACGCAAGCCGGCGGGATCAGCAGGCAGCAGCAGGCAGCAGGCAGCCGAAAGGGATCGCAGCAGCGCACCTCGAGCAGCAGGCATCGGAGCGAGCCGGCGGCGGACGGGCGGGCGGCGAGCGGGGCGAGGGCAGCTGTGGGACAGCCTGCGGGCAGGGGCAGGGGCAAGAGGGGCAGCAGACGCGGGTGGCAGCACCGGCCGAGGCGAGCAGCCGGACAAGGCGATGCGTGAACATGGACGGGGCCGAGTGAGAGCGAGTCTGGCGGAGAGCGAGTCTGGCGGAGAGCGAGTCTGGCGGAGAGCGAAAGAAAAAAGAAAAAGTGAAAATCACCAAACGCAATTCAAACGCAATTCAAACACAATTCAAATTTGACCAGCGGCGCGCGTCGCTGTGCCGTGCGGTGCACTCACTTTGCTTCCCTCTCGCTCAGCCCGCTCACTCAGCCCTCTCACTCAGCCCGCTCTCTTCCTCCCTCACTCCACTGCCCATGCGCGACTCTGCCGGCGACGCCTCGCTCGCCGCCGTGCTCGAGTCCTCAAAGGCCGCTGCCGCGTCTGCGTCTGCCGCTGCGTCTTCTGCTGCGTCTGCCGCTGCGTCGGCCCTCTCGCACTCGCTGCAGTCGCTGCCCTCCGCTGCCCTCGCTGCCCTCGCTGGACACCGTCGCCGACCGCGCCTCTTCCACGGCCGCATCGCTCTCGCAGTCGCTCTCGCAGTCGCTGCCCTCGCTGCCGGCCCTCTCGCTGGCCGTGTCCTCGCTGCCGTCCATCCCGCTGCCGTCCATGCCATCCCTGCCCGCCTCGGCAGACGCCGTCTCTGACGCCCTGCTCGCGGCGTCCGACTCGGCCGTCGTGGCCGTCAAGGACCTGCTGGCCCTGCTGCTGGCCACGGCTGGCCCGACTGCCGCCTCGTCTGCTTGCTGCTGCTGCGGCTGGCTCGACCGCCGCAACCTCGTCTGCTGCCGCTGCCGCTGCCGCCTGCCGCCCTGGCTGCGTCAAAGGCCCGCCGTTCGCCGCCAGCGCGCTGCCACGTGGATGCTCGTCTCGGCCGCCGTGCTGCTCGTGGCCGGCACCGCCCTCTTGAGCAATGGCGCTTCCTGCTCACCCGCCGCGTGCGGCTGGCCCGGGTGCGCTCGCACTGGGAGCTGGTCTACGACGACGACGACGCTGCCGCCGCCGCCGCCTGCGATCACCCCCACGCCGGCCACCACGGCCACGGCCCCAACGCCCACGGCCACGGCCACGGCCCCTCGTCGCTCACGGCAGCCACCTGCCCGGCCTGTCTGGCCATGCTCGCCGCAAACAGCGACTCGAACAGCGACTCGGAGTCGGCCCTTGCCGTCCTGCCTGCAACGGCTGCCGCTGCCTCTCCATCTGCTGCTGCCGCTGCTTCTCCTTCTGCTGCTGCTGCCTCTCCTTCCACCCGGCGCTCCCAGACGGCCACCCGCTCGCTCGTCGCCTCGGTCGGCCTCGGCCTCGGCACGCTCTTCAGAGCCATCCCGTCCATCATCCTGCTGCCCATCATGCCCGCCGCAAACTTTTTGGCTGCGGCCGTCAATGCCCTCACCTCGCCGCTCTACCCGCCGTCAGACGCCCATCTCATGATGCGCTGCCACCAGTGCAAGGCCGCCTTTGCCGCCCCGTCCTCGTCCTCTTCGTCCTCTTTGTCGTCTTCGTCTTCGGCTGCCGGCCGCAGCAACACGCCAGCAACCGCGCGCTGCGTCGCCAGTCGTCGTGGCGCCAGAAAGCTGTTCAAACTCGCTCGACGTCGCCGGCCGCTTTGTCAATCCGTTCATCGAGTGGCAGGACCGCAACACCGCCGACCTGCTCGGCTACATCCGCTGGCAGCTCACCCGCACCAACCGCAACAGCGTGCCAAGGACATCAAGGTGCGATCCGTCGTGCATGCTTGCCTTGCCTTGCCATCCACTGTGCACCCACTCACGCTCCCAAACTCGTCCAGGAACTCGAGCGCACCATGCCGCTCATCACGCCAAACTTTGCCCTCCTGAACGAGTACGCTGCCACGCGCGCGCCATCGCCATCGACCGCAGCGACATCCACTGCCGTCCAGACGCGCCGCGCCGCGTCTGCCTGCCGACCTTGCCTCTGCCCCGCTGGGCCACGATGCCGCTCGCCGCCGCCCCGCCACGGCCGAGCCGTTCATGACCGTCACCTGGCTCGGACAGTCCACCTGCGTCGTGCAGATGGACGGCTACACCATCCTCACAGACCCCATCTTCAGGTTCGTGGGTCTGCCTGGCTGTCTGCCTGTCTGTCTGTCTGCCTGGCTGTCTGCGCTTGTGACGTATCTGTGCTTATCGTATCCCGCCTTGCCCTGCTGTGCACAGCTCGCGCACGATCGGCGAGTGGTTCGGCCCCCAGCGCATCCGCCCCTCGCCTTGCACGCTCGACGACCTGCCCACGATCGACATTGTGCTCGTGTCTCACAACCACTACGACCACCTTGGTAAGCATGCCATGCCATGCCATGCCTTCCTATGCCTTGCCTTCCTATGCCATCCCATTCCATGCCATCCATCTGTCTCACGCATCGCGCCACTCCCGGCAGACACCGCCGTCGTGCGCAGCTCGGCAACAGCGTCACCTGGTACGTGCCGCTGGGCATGAAGTCCTGGTTCGCAGGCTACGGCATCACGACCGTCGTCGAGCTCGACTGGTGGCAAGAGCACGCGCACTCGCCGTCGCTCACCGTCATTGGCACGCCCATCCAGCACTGGTCCGGCCGCCACTTTTTCGACGTCAACCTCACACTCTGGTCCTCGTTTGTCGTCAAGTCGCCGACGGCCTCGTTCTTCCACTGCGGCGACACGGGCTACTGCCAGGCGTTCCGCGCCGTCGGCGACCGCTACGGCCCGCTCACGTTTGCTGCCCTGCCGATTGGCAGCTACGAGCCGCGCGAGTACATGAAGCACCAGCACATGGACCCTGCCGAGGCTGTGCGCGTGCACGGCGACGTCCGTGCCTCGCACACGATCGGTGTCCATTGGGGCACTACATGATGTCCGACGAGCACTACCTCGACCCGCCCAAGGCCCTCGAGGCTGCGCGTGTCGAGGCCGGCCTGCCCGACGGCTCCGTCTTCACCACGCGGCTGGGCGAGACCATCACCGTCGCGCTCGATGCACCCGCCGCTCGCCCGCTCCCCATGATCTTTGAGACCGTGGCCGACGTGGCGGCGAGAGCCGTTGCCAGCGACGCCTCGGACGGCAGCGACGACGGCGTCGTGGTCGTCGGCAGCAGCGCTCTCGACTCGATGACCGCCTCGTCCGTCACGAGCGACACGCTGGTGTCGGCCGACGGCAAGACCAAGACGATCCGCACCACGACGACGACGACCACTACCACCACCAAGACGGCGGCTCCCAAGGCGGTGCCCATGCAGCCCGACTTTTCTGTCGGCTTGAACGCTGGCCATTTGGGTCGATAAGTCTCGCTTGCCGTCCCCTTGCGCACGGGCCTCTCCCTTCCACCCCCTTCACACCGATCCTGTCTTTGCCACTGTCATTCCATCCCAAACAGAATATACATTGCTTAGCATTAGACTCTCTTGCCCGCTCACCCGCCCGCACTCTCTTGGCCCATACGACTTTATTCAAGAGTCGACGAGACCGGAGCAGACCAGACCGACACAACGACGCGTCGGGGTTTACAGCTCCTGCTTGTCAGCACCAGCCGACGAGCCGGCCGCAAACACGGCCAAGATGTTGCGGCGCACGTAAAAGTCGTCGGCCTTGTCCGCCGTCGTGCTGCCGTTCTCGAGGATCTTGGTGAGACGCGCCGTCTCCTTGGCAGGGAAGCCGTCGGCCTTGTTGATGCGCTCCATGACCTTGGCATAGTACTTGCCGTACTTGCCGTGCTGGGCGTCGCCGCCGAGCGTCTTGGCTTGCGCGAGCAGCGTGGCGCGCTCTGTTGCGGACGCCTTGACGTACTGCGCTGCGAGAGCGTCGAGCTCGGCCAGCCGGCCAGCCTGTGAGGACCCCAGCCGCGCGTGTCGTGAGATGGTGAGAGTCAGTCCAGATGCATCCAGGCGTGCACCACTGGGCCATCAACGCATACCTTGCTGTTGAGACCGCCGCCAGGAACACGGAAGGTGCCGCAGCGCTCGTTGAGGTAGTCGACGAAGCTCTGCTCATCGCGGCCGAGCTCGTACGTGTCCGGGTTGGTCTTGTCGCCATCCGCCTTGAAGAACTTGATCGTCGGGTATCCCTGCACGTCGTACTTGGAGGCAAGGTCCGTCGAGACGGTGGCATCAATGTTGGCAACAACGCACTGTAAAACCACATCCCAGCCATCATCGCCGCGTCAGCAACCCGTGCCATCACACTACACATGCACTCGGCCTCGACTGGGGCACTCACGTTGGGCTCGTTGGCAAACGTCTTGGCGACCTTTTCAAACACAGGCTTGAGAGACTACATCCACACAATCAGTCAGTCAGCCAGCCGACAACGCTTCAGAATACAAGCATCCCTGTCCATGGTCACACACCTTGCAGTGACCACACCAAGGAGCAGTAAAGGCAGCAAGAACATTCTTGCCCGGCGCCTTGACCGTGTCGTCAAAGTTGGACGAGGTCAGGACCTTGACGGCCGACGGCACGCGCTTGACGGACGACTTGATACCCGTCTTCTCCTCGATGAACTTGTAAAAGTCGTCGGCCTCGCGACCGCCGTTGTACGTCTCGCCCTTCTTGTCGCCCTTGCCGAACCTGGCCGCGCATGCCCGTGTGTGAGTCTCGGCGTGCTGCAGATGTAACCGACATGCCACGGTGGGAGCATCTGATGGACAGAGGGACAGAGGAATTCCAACTTACCACTTGAGGGTGGGGAAGCCCTGGACACCGAAACGGGTGCCGAGCGACTTGTGCTGGTCGGCATCGACCTTGGCGATCACGATCGAGTCCTTGTTCTTGGCGTATGCCGAAGCGACCTCCTCGTAGGTGGGTGCAAGCGACTGGACAGAGGTCCATGTCAGCAACACCGCCAACACAAACGCCACAACCAGCAGGCGAGCGAGCGAGTGAGCAAGCATGTTGGGACGGCGGAACACACCTTGCAGTGGCCGCACCAGGGGGCAAAGAACTCGACGAGCGCAGGGCGAGAGCCGTCGATGATCTGGAAGGTTGATGCCACACATCCAGTCGAGGGCAGGTCATGTCAGTCCAGAGAGCGTCAGTCCAGAGAGCGTCAGTCCAGAGAGCGTCAGTCCAGGGCCACACCACACCGCACCACACCACACCGCACCGCACACAAAGCCAGCGTCAAGATCAGCCATGAACAGCGCCACAGCAGCGTCGGCCGGCTGCAACGTCGCCGACCAAGAGCTGGGCAGAGGGGCAGTGTGGCAGACAGAGCGGGCACGCAGCGCAACCCACCTTGTCAAAGTTGGCCGGCGTGAGGTCGACTACGTCGGAACCCAGTGCAAACGGCACCAGCGCCAGCAGCGAGATCAGCTTCGTGACGAGCATGTTGTTGCGAAACAGGGCGAGACGCGAACGTATGGTTCGATCGAGGTGTTTGGCCCAGCCATGCACTTGACACGGCCTACGTATGCGTGGTGTGCATCGAGGTTGAACGGTCCAGCGACTGCAGTCGAGCCAAGCGCGATGGAACGCTGTCCCTTGAGCACGCCGTGCTCTCCAACACACATCGCGATCAGGCAAGCCTGCTCTTGCATCGACGTGTATGGCGTGTCGCATGCCGGTCTGTTGGCCGCGTGCCCTGTGCACGCCCATGAATGCGTCCAACTTGCTGTACGCTCTGAGATCGCACTGCTTTAGAAGCTGCCCGCTCAGCCAGTGACGCATGCGGCGTGCTTGCATTGCTGGCTGGATTAAAGCAGCCGCATGCTGCTCCTGACAACGAGTGTGATCTGAGCGCTGTTGACAGAGCCGTGGCGTGGCCATCATCCAGCAGACTGCCGCGAGCCGATGCTGGGCTTGGGGTGAGATGCGAGTGTGGATGGAATGCCACCGATGCCGACTCTGGCTGGTGTCATGCGCAGCGGAAGAAGGAGCAGCGTGTGCTGGCCGTCGGCGTGCATGAGCAGCCAGTCGGGATGCAAGCGCACGCTGCCGTTGCCCGTTGAAGGCACGCATCCGTTGCTTGTTCTGTCCAAGCGTGCTGCGTCCTGTCTTTGTGCTCGCTGCCTGCCGATCTGCGCGTCGACCAACACGTGCCTGGTTGCGGTCGGCTGTTTTGTGGTTTGCGGCAACAACGACAGCAACTGCTGCTGCACATGGCCGACCTTCTTGAGCAAGGCAAGACCTGCCATGCCCCCGCATGCCTGCTGGCCGGTTGGCCTGCTGCTGACCCTCGTTGCTGCTTGCTGCCACACACAGCGAAACGCCTGGCCTCGTTCCGTGCCATTGACGAGCAGGTGTCGCCGTCCACACACATCATCGGCATTGGTGAGTGCCTGCCTGTGTGCCTGCCTGTGTGCCTGCCTGTCTGCCTGCCTGCCTGAACAGCGGACCCGAGCAGCCGGCAGCTGACGATCAGAGCGGCAGGCTCGGGCAGCACCATCGTGTATGCCGTCGAGCGGCTGGCCGAGCGTGTCATGACCGACCCGTCGCTGTCCATCAAGGCGTGCATCCCCACATCCTTCCAGGCACAGAACCTGATCCTTGAGGCCGGTCTCCCACTGGCAAGTCGCCCTCCATCGCTCGCATGCCGCCATCGCGTCTCTCTCACACACATGCGCTGCCACAGGGCACACTCAACCAGTACCCGTCCATCGACGTTGCCTTTGACGGCGCTGACGAGGTCGACGCCTCGCTGCACTGCATCAAGGGCGGTGGTGCTTGCCACCTGCAAGAGAAGCTCGTCGCGTCCAACGCGGCCCGCTTCTTCCTTGTTGCCGACTACCGCAAGAACTCGTCTGTTCTCGGCACACAGGTCGGCCACTGCCACTGCCACTTCCATCTCACTGCCTTTATTCCCGTCTGCCATGTGAGCTGACACGATGAACGCCGTGCATACCACACACGGCACACACGATGTGAGTGTGCAGTGGAAGCAGGGCGTGCCGCTCGAAGTCATTCCGTCCGTGTACATTCCCGTCATGAACAAGATCAAGGCCATGGGCGGCAACCCCGTTCTGCGCATGGCCGTCAAAAAGGCCGGCCCAGTCGTCACCGACAATGGCAACTTTGTGGTGGATGCCGACTTTGGCCAGATTGCCGACCCGGTCGCTCTCAACACCAGGCTGCTGGACGTGCCGGGGCATTGTGGAGACGGGTCTGTTTTGCGGAATGGCCAATGGCGCATACTTTGGCATGCCGGACGGGTGAGTGCGATGGCTGCTGTTGCTGGTTGAGCGAGTGTCGTGTGCTGACTGGATGTGTCTGAAGAACGGTCAAGAGCATCTGAGTGTCAGGAGTGTCAACAGTGGACAGAAATGCATCGTATTGGCGTTCTTACAATGATGCCGTTCATCCCGTCATGTCCAGCATTCGTGTGTGAGATACAAGAAGTCAGTGGACACCAACAGCAAAGGCAGTTGGACAGACGGACACTTGGACAGACACACAGACACACAGACACGGTCGCATTCAGATACGAGTGCAGAGACTCGTCCCCCAGGGTTGGCTTCATCGACAGCAGGCGGCAGCCTGCTCAAAGAGATCACGGCAGACAGAGACACGCAAGTCACTGCGACGCGTCTCGCAGTCTCGTGGCTGTCGCGACCGTCATTCGAGCGGCTGCTGCCCGTGTCTGGCAGTGCAGGAATGGTGCTTTCATCATCATGCGTTGAAGTGCCGTGTGTGGTGCCACTTGCATCCACCCATCCATCCATCGGTTGTGGCTCACCTGCCCATCTGCCTTGCCGTGCCGTGCCGTGTCTTGGCACAATGGCCAGTGGGCCAGTCGCTGCACACCGACTGCAGCCAGCGTGTGCTCAAAAGGCAATCGGCAGCACCGGCCACAGCACCGGCTTGTGCTGCGCAACACTGTCGTCAAACCCACGTTCCAGACCAAACTGCAGAGTGGCGATCATGAATGCGTGCACATCCCTTGCCTCCTGCTGCTGCTGTTCGTGTGGCTGCTGTCCGTGTGGATCTGGCAGCTGCTCTTGCTGCTGCGACAGAGTGCCATGTGTGCCGTGACTGCCGGCCAGATACCGCTGCCGCTTGGATCGCTGTGCGTCGTCGGCCGCCTGTTTGGTGCGCAGCCGCTCCTGCTCGTCACGCTGCGCATCGGCACGCCGCTCCTCCTCTCGCTCGGCGGCTCGCTGTGTGCGGTATGCGGCCGAGAAGCGGAACATGGCAATGACCTCGGGCGTGAGGTCGACCTGCACATGGCCGTCATCGTCGTGGTCCTCTTGCTGGTCCTCGGTGTGCCCGCTGTGTGTGCTGTGCCTGTCGGTGTCGCTGCTGTGGCCTCGCTTGGTGCCGACAGAGCCAGCAGCAGCAGGCGGTGCCGTCCATCCCAGCTGCTCGTAGTGGTCTGTGATGGCAGCCTGGCAGGTGGGGCAGTAGTCTGTCCACTCGGCCTGCTGTTGGTGCTGCTGTTGTAGCTGTTGTTGCTGTTGTGGAGCAGCAGGGCCACTCGAGGCGTGGATGGCAGACGGCAGCATCCAGCGGGCGAATGCCTGCTGCTGCTCGCTGCTCCAGTGCGAGGCGTGGAAGGCAGCCAGATCCATGCGTCGCTGGCTGGCTGGCTGGCTGGCTCGCGGCTTGTTCGACTGCGCGCCAACTCGCTTTCGGACGCGGCTTGCCGCCAGATCGCCACAGATCGTGCGAGGGCAGCCAAGACACAGCAGCCAAGACACAGCAGCCAAGACACAACAGCCAAAGACACAGCCGCCATGACCATGACCATGCCAGCAGATGCAGCATGGCAGCCTGCCGTGCACAGCAGCTGTCCAGACGCCGCCATTTCGCCTTGCCACTCGGCACACACTCCCAGCAGCCCTGTCACGCTGCTCTCTGTCGACGCTGCAACCATGGCGTTTGTTCTGGTGCGTTGCCGTGTGTGGTCCAGCGGGCCGTGTGTGTGTGTGTGTGTGTGTGTGTGTGTGTGTGTGTGTGCGTCCCCAGCTGGCCGTGCGTGCATGGCCCACAGCCGTCCTGACCGTCTGCCGTCACACAGGAGTCGCTCAAGAGCCTCGACGAAAAGTACAACGAGCTGGCCTCGTTTGCCGTGCAGCTGGGCAACGCCTCAAACAGCCACCATGCGGCCATCCAGATCCTGCAGCAGACGCTTGCGTCGGTGTCGCTGTCGGTGTCGCTGCCGGCGCCTGTCGGTGGCTCCAGTCCTCTGTCAGTGACTGCCATGTCTGTGGCTTGCCTGCATGTATCCTGAACGGCCAACTGACCAACTGACCAACTGTCTGACCGACTGGATGCAGCAGATCAGACAGCGAGCCACTCTCTCCACAGCAGCAGCAGCAGCAGCAGCAGCAGTACACAGTTGCCGAACAAGAGCAGCCAACGCCAGTTCAAGATGCGCAGCCAGTCGATCGGCACCATGTCTCTGCCTCTGCTCGTTTATCTCGCAAGCGGTGCCGATCGCTGTCGGTGTCGTCGGACATCTCAAGCGTCTCAGACGACTCGTTTGTTGGTGCAGCCGACTTGACGCAGGTCTGTCGATCAGACTGCCACGAGCCCGGCTTGGGATCGCAGTCGGCCGTGTCGTCTGAGCCACCGCAGCCCGAGTCGGACCAACACGCTCCAAGCGAGGCTGTCCATTCGGCATCAGACACTGCCGTCGAGTCGTCGCCAGAGCCAGAGCCATGCCACGCGCCAGAACCACGCCACGAGCCCGCAAGCCAAGTGCAGCGTCAAGTCTGTCCGTTCATGCTGAAACTCGACGCCAAGTCACTGTCCATGCAAGCAAAGAGCGTCCTCAAGCGCATCGCAAACTACATGTCTGTCGATGCAGCCATCGGCAGCCTGTCACTGGCAGACCGCGATCTCCTTGCCGTGATTCTCAAAGCACGCAGAGCACGGGAAATGGCCATGGTCGCACCGCGAGGCATGGCCGATCTTCCGCCGTGTGCTGCAGATGTCATCCATGCCATCCAGATGCGTCTGCTGCCTGCGCAGTTCCACAGTCTGGACGTCACGGACGAGCAGACTGCCCTGCAGAGGTGTGTCTGTCTGGCTGTCAGACTGGCTATGTTGGTGTTGTGGGAAGTGGACTGGCTGACACTCACTGTCTGGACTGGATTGGACTGGACTGGACTGGACAGACAGGAGATCCTGGCACTGACACAGCTCGAGTCGGACGCATACACATCGAGCCGGTGTGGCGATCACAGTGCTGTGCTCATGGCAGATGCCGACGTCCAGACGTGGACTGTGCGCCAGTTTGTGCTGATTTATGCCATGTGAGTCAGGCAACACGCTTTCTGTGGACTGCCGTGCTGTTGGTTATGAGTACGACGACGGCTGCGATGCTCACACACACAGCGGCCGCACCATCCGACGACAGGATCGTGTTCAAGACACACACTTTTGCCAGCCGCTTTGAGCACGACCACGCAGACCTGATTGACGCCGTGCTGCAGTCATCAACGGAAGACCAGCCTTTGTCTGCGTCTGCTGCAGGCTGTGGGTCTGGCTCGTCTGGCCGTGGATCGTCGCTGTCGTGTCACACTCGCAGTCGCATCCGCACGCGTTCATCAACCAGTGAGATGGCAGGAGCGACACCATCTGCATCTGCAGTGGCTGTTTCAGATCGCGAGGCTGTCAGCACCAATGCGACCGGCAGTGTGGACAACCAGTCGTGGGCAGATGACCGGCTGGCTGTCCACGACGAGACCATCGGCAGCTGGCTCCACACTCCAAAGGAAAGCCTGCGCGTCGTCGATCTGCCGGCACACGAGCGCAGTCTACTGTCCACAACGCTCAAGTCGACCCCCGTGCATGTGATGAAGAAGATTACGCCTGCACATGCTGGATCGCTTCCTTGCTGGATCGGACAGACGCTCGAGACTGCCAGACGACGTCTGAATCCTGGCTCTGAGAATCGGACGGCACAGGAGATGCGAGAACACACGTGAGTGGTGGCGTGATCGTGTCTGTTGGACTGTGAGGCGTGGCTGACGAGGGAGCTGGATGGACTGGCACTGGATGGCATGGACGGCATGGATGACGACTGCAGAGACGAAATGCGGCTGCTTGCACAGTTGCGACCGAGCAAGTATGCGGTGCATCGCGGCTCGCAGGCACTGGATGCGTGGATGGCACACGCGGACATCCAGCAGTGGACCGTCAGACAAGTGGTTCTCATCTATGCAGCGTGCGTCTTGATTGCATGTCCATGTTGCAGCCGTCGTTTTCACTTTAGCGGCACTGACTGGCACTGGACTGGCACCGACTGGCACCGACTGGCACCGACTGGTTACATTGCATGCTATGGAATGACAGGCTCGTGACTCGGCTGCTCTGGTGCGCTTACAACCTCTCAAAGAAACATCCGCAGGTGGTTGCAGGTACGATGGGAATGGCAATGTGCAGCCTATGGATGCAACGGATGGCTTGGCGGCTGACACACTTGTGATGCACTGTCTGGATTGGCGTTTCTGGAAGCAGCAGCAGCAGCAGCGATCAGAGTGGAGCAGAGCGATGATACAGACATGAATGTGGAAGGCTGTTCTGATCGTGACGACGACGATGAGGATGATGAGGACCAAGAAGCCATGATCAAGGAGGAGCGGGACGAGGAGTACATTCCGCTCAAGTTTGAAGACCACGAGTTTGATGTGTGAGTGGCGGCGAGTGAATGAAGCTGCCAGATGACACCACAGCCTGCCTGGCAGACCAGCGTGTCTGTGTTTGTTGTGCACCATGCGATTGTGCACATGGAGTGGTTGGGACCAGATGCTTCTTGTGGCTGTGCCCAGGTGGCGTTTTCCCACTTGGACTGCTGAGCAAACGCTATAAAAGAGAGAGAGAGCACCCGCAGCCCAATAGAGACTGCATAGATGCACCTGCTCTCGCTGGCCCTGACGGCGCTGCTTGCCGGGGCTGCGGGCGTGACGGCGCAGGGGTATCCGCTACCAGACCGGATCGCACCAGAAGTCGCCTCGCTCAACAGCCGCTTCCTCATCGGCATCCCGCGCAGCGGTCCTGGCAGAGACTTTAGCAAAGACATCCGAGACTGCGGCGGCGGCGGCTGGTGTCTGACCATGGACGACGGTCCTGGGTGAGTGACGTGCCTGTGATCAAAGAGAGAGAGGGAGTGTGTCTGTGTGTATGTGTGTGTGTGCACCAACAGCCATCGCCGCCATCTACTTGGCCTGGCCAGCCAGCAACGTCTCGACTTTGCGCCACTTGACTCTCAACGGCTGCTGCTGACACCTGGCGTTTGGGGTTTGGGACCGACGTTGACAGAACAGCGACGCTGGTTGCGCTGGATGCGTTCAAGGCCCGCAACGTCAAGATCACCTTCTTTGTGGTTGGGTCTCGTGTGCTTGAGCGGCCCGACATCCTGCGCCGTGCATACGCAGACGGCCACGACATTGGCGTGAGTTGATCGCTCCATGGCCGATGCCGCAGAGGGATCCTTTGGCTGGGATCCGTTGGTTGGCGTCCGACTGACACTTGCTGCTTGGCTTGCGTTACCGTTGCCGTTGCTGTTGCCGTGGGCGGTACGGGGCTGTGCTGTTGTGCTGCTGTGCTGCTGTGTGGCTGCTCCTGCGTGCCAGATTCACACTTGGTCGCACCAGCGTCTGACCACGCTCACCGACGGCCAGATTGTCAACGAGATCTTCCAGACGGCACGCATCATCCGCGACACAGTGGGAGTCGTGCCCAAGCTCTTCCGTCCTCCGTATGGCGACGTCGACGACCGTGTGCGGGCCATTGCGCGCAACATGGGTCTGACCGTGGTCGTGTGGCGCTACGACACTCGCGACGCACAGGGTGCACTCAATGTGGCCGACCGGTTCAGGTCGTGGACCGAGACGCGACAGACGATGGGACCCATCTCGCTGCAGCACGACTACTACGCGGATGCGTCGGCGCAGGTCGGGGCTGCCACAGACGTGCTGATCCGCCGTGGGTACACCATGCGCAAGGTGGCAGATGCTCTTGGCCAGCCAGCGTACGACTCGCAGCTGCTGGACGGCACTGGACTGGTCCGGCCGGCGTTTAATGTGCCTGGCATGCGGTGGCCTCCTGCCGGCAGTCCACCACCACCCCCTTCTGCACCATCTCCACCTCCTCCTGCACCGACGAACGCGTTTGGCACCATCAACCCGCCAACGATCGGCAACGGCACACACAGCAGCAAGAACGCGGCACTCTCCGTGGATGGCGGCATGACCATTGCCGGTGTCGTTGGCAGCGTGCTTATGGCGTCACTTGCCATGATGGCTTCTGATACAGGCTGTGCACTCGGTCGAGTGAGCAAAGCATCCCTTTCATGACATCTTGCAGTAGTAAATGGTGATACGATGATTCAATGAGCGTGGTGATGCACCAAGACAGGTTCAAGCAAAGGCAAGGATATGATCAGCTGGATCAGAGGAAAGATGCTGCTGCGATAAACAACGCGACAAGGCCATGACCAGCTGTGTTACCGGCCCTTGGATGTGCGAGATGGACACCGTTGTTGACGCGTGTGATGTTGCCGTTGCCGCCCAATACCAGAGCCACTCGATCCACCAGTGGACCCACCGTCGCACCAGCAGTAGCAGTTGCCTTGGCAGGTGCAGCGACAGTCGCTCTTGTGGTGGTCGCTGATGTGGCAGACGTCACATTTGCCGATGCACTGGCAAGAGGAGCAGTGATGCCGTTGGCAGGCAGGCCAGCCCAGATCGACTCGTCGTAGGCCGGCACGCCGACGCACTCGTCCACCCGCACAATCTTGTATCCGGCAGCGAGAACAGCATCCACGGCGCCAGGTCCGTATCCGGCTTGGGCAGCATCCAGATCGTGTTGGAGCGTGATGGGACCGCGCTTGGGCCGGC
>JAHLKH010000310.1:0-21595 GCA_025526915.1 Entophlyctis helioformis | reverse complement strand
GTGAAGAGCACGGCAGACGATGCGCGACGGAAGCGGTCGGCAATCTTCATGCGCTGCATCTGCGTGAGCTTGGAGTGCATCTCGAGCACTCGCAGCCGGGGATGCGGTTAAAGACCTCGGCGGCAAACGTGGTGAGCTTGGTGGTCGGGAAGAAGACGATGATCTTGGCCTGCGTGGATGCGGCGCGCTGACGCTCGATGGCGTCGTGGAGAATGGCAAACTGCTGCGAGTGGGGGACGACGGCATAGGTCTGCTTGATGCGTAGGTGGGTGTCGGTCTCGTTCTTGGGGACGGTGTCAATGGCCGTGTAGCCGCGCTCGAGCGTGGAGGCAGCAATGGAGCGGATCTCGGACGAGAGCGTGGCCGAGAACATGAACGTCTGGCGCTGCGTGGGCAGGTTTTCCGTGATCTGCTGGAGCTCGTCCTTGAAGCCCATGTCGAGCAGGACATCGGCCTCGTCAAAGATGAGCTGGATGGGAGGGGGGCAGAATAAACGGACGGCGGGACGAAATGATGGCAAGGTCGGGTCAGTCGATGGCAAGATCACCCCACAAGGCAAGGCAGCCAGACAAAACACGTCCAGTCCAGTCCAGTCCAGTCCAGTCCAGTCCAGTCCAGTCTTTTCCAGATTCACAGGGCGTGTGGCTCGGCAAGACAGAATGAATGTGACAATGACGACGATGGGATACGCACCACTTTGCAGCCAGCGAGCTGGGCCTTGACGGCCGGCTCGGAGCGGAGAAGATCGTTGAGACGGCCGGGGTGGCGACGATGATGTCGCAGCGAGAGCCGTGCGAGAGGTCGCGGACGTTGCGCATGCGGCTCTGGCCACCGACCGCGGTGCGGACGATCCAGCGGTGGAATCTGACGAGACGCTCAGCCTCGCGGGCGATCTGGAGAGCCAGCTCGCGGGTGGGCGAGAGGATGACAATGGGCACACCGGCGGGACGGGTCTTGTGAGTGAAGATGACCGACTCGATGGCCGCGACCAGGAAGGCCAGCGTCTTGCCGGTGCCGGTCTTTGCGCGCACGAGCAGATCCTTGTCGTAGGGCAGGAGCTCGAGCACCTTTTCCTGGACGGCGGACATGTTCTGGTACTTGAACTCGACGGCGAGCGACTGGAGCGTCTTTGGGGACAGGGGCAGCGAGTCGAAGCGCTTTGTGGATTCCTGCGAATCGGCGACGGCCGGAGCAGCCTTGATGGCCTCGATGTCAGCGGCGGTGGGAGTGTGGGTAACGTGGTGGCGACGGCGGTGGTGGTCAGCGTGGCTGTCGACGGCGGCAGCCGTAGTCGCCGTCGATTGGGTTGCAGCCGTAGTCTCAGTCGCCGTCGATGGGGTTGCAGCAGCATCAGCAGTCGTAGCCGATGGAGTAGCCGGAGCAACAGCGTCGTTCAAGACCGGAGCGGCGACCGAGTAGGAGCGGCGGGAAGCCTGGAGGGGGCGGGACGGCCGGAGGAGGGCCATGGCGAGCAGAGAGGGGGGCCAGTGTCAGATACGAGTGGGCATGCACGGGGGCAAGGCAGCATGCAGCGCAAGCCGGGGGATCAGCAGGCAGCAGGCAGGCAGCAGGCAGCCGAAAGGGATCGCAGCAGCGCACCTCGAGCAGCAGGCATCGGAGCGACCGGCGGCGGACGGGCGGGCGGCGAGCGGGGCGAGGGCAGCTGTGGACAGCCTGCGGGCAGGGACAGGGGCAAGAGGGGCAGCAGACGCGGTGGCAGCACCGGCCGAGGCGAGCAGCCGGACAAGGCGATGCGTGAACATGGACGGGGCCGAGTGAGTGACTGGGAGAGTCTGAGTCTGGCTGGCTGGCGGTGTGGGCTGAGAGCGAAAGAAAAAAGAAAAAGTGAAAATCACCAAAACGCAATTCAAACGCAATTCAAACACAATTCAAATTTGACCAGCGGCGCGCGTCGCTGTGCCGTGCGGTGCACTCACTTTGCTTCCCTCTCGCTCAGCCCGCTCATCAGCCCGCTCGCCCGCTCTCTTCCTCCTCACTCCACTGCCCATGCGCGACTCTGCCGGCGACGCCTCGCTCGCCGCCGTGCTCGAGTCCTCAAAGGCCGCTGCCGCGTCTGCGTCTGCCGCTGCGTCTTCTGCTGCGTCTGCCGCTGCGTCGGCCCTCTCGCACTCGCTGCAGTCGCTGCCCTCGCTGCCTCGCTGCCCTCGCTGGACACCGTCGCCGACCGCGCCTCTTCCACGGCCGCATCGCTCTCGCAGTCGCTCTCGCAGTCGCTGCCCTCGCTGCCGGCCCTCTCGCTGGCCGTGTCCTCGCTGCCGTCCATCCCGCTGCCGTCCATGCCATCCCTGCCCGCCTCGGCAGACGCCGTCTCTGACGCCCTGCTCGCGGCGTCCGACTCGGCCGTCGTGGCCGTCAAGGACCTGCTGGCCCTGCTGCTGGCCACGGCTGGCCCGACTGCCGCCTCGTCTGCTGCTGCTGCTGCGGCTGGCTCGACCGCCGCAACCTCGTCTGCGCTGCCGCTGCCGCTGCCGCCCTGGCTGCGTCAAAGGCCGCCGTTCGCCGCCAGCGCGCTGCCACGTGGATGCTCGTCTCGGCCGCCGTGCTGCTCGTGGCCGGCACCGCCCTCTTTGAGCAATGGCGCTTCCTGCTCACCCGCCGCGTGCGGCTGGCCCGGGTGCGCTCGCACTGGGAGCTGGTCTACGACGACGACGACGCTGCCGCCGCCGCCGCCTGCGATCACCCCCACGCCGGCCACCACGGCCACGGCCCCAACGCCCACGGCCACGGCCACGGCCCCTCGTCGCTCACGGCCGCCACCTGCCCGGCCTGTCTGGCCATGCTCGCCGCAAACAGCGACTCGAACAGCGACTCGGAGTCGGCCCTTGCCGTCCTGCCTGCAACGGCTGCCGCTGCTTCTCTGCTGCTGCCGCTGCTTCTCCTTCTGCTGCTGCTCCTCTCCTTCCACCGGCGCTCCCCAGACGGCCACCGCTCGCTCGTCGCCTCGGTCGGCCTCGGCCTCGGCACGCTCTTCAGAGCCATCCCGTCCATCATCCTGCTGCCCATCATGCCCGCCGCAAACTTTTTGGCTGCGGCCGTCAATGCCCTCACCTCGCCGCTCTACCCGCCGTCAGACGCCCATCTCATGATGCGCTGCCACCAGTGCAAGGCCGCCTTTGCCGCCCCGTCCTCGTCCTCTTCGTCTTTTGTCGTCTTCGTCTTCGGCTGCCGGCCGCAGCAACACGCCAAGCAACCGCGCGCTGCGTCGCCAGTCGTCGTGGCGCCAGAAGCTGTTCAACTCGCTCGACGTCGCCGGCCGCTTTGTCAATCCGTTCATCGAGTGGCAGGACCGCAACACCGCCGACCTGCTCGGCTACATCCGCTGGCAGCTCACCCGCACCAACCGCAACAGCGTGCCCAAGGACATCAAGGTGCGATCCGTCGTGCATGCTTGCCTTGCCTTGCCATCCACTGTGCACCCACTCACGCTCCCAAACTCGTCCAGGAACTCGAGCGCACCATGCCGCTCATCACGCCAAACTTTGCCCTCCTGAACGAGTACGCTGCCACGCGCGGCGCCATCGCCATCGACCGCAGCGACATCCACTGCCGTCCAGACGCGCCGCGCCGCGTCTTGCCTGCCGACCTTGCCTCTGCCCCGCTGGCCACGATGCCGCTCGCCGCCGCCCCCGCCACGGCCGAGCCGTTCATGACCGTCACCTGGCTCGGACAGTCCACCTGCGTCGTGCAGATGGACGGCTACACCATCCTCACAGACCCCATCTTCAGGTTCGTGGGTCTGCCTGGCTGTCTGCGTGTCTGTCTGTCTGCCTGGCTGTCTGCGCTTGTGACGTATCTGTGCTTATCGTATCCCGCCTTGCCCTGCTGTGCACAGCTCGCGCACGATCGGCGAGTGGTTCGGCCCCAGCGCATCCGCCCCTCGCCTTGCACGCTCGACGACCTGCCCACGATCGACATTGTGCTCGTGTCTCACAACCACTACGACCACCTTGGTAAGCATGCCATGCCATGCCATGCCTTCCTATGCCTTGCCTTCCTATGCCATCCCATTCCATGCCATCCATCTGTCTCACGCATCGCGCCACTCCCGGCAGACACCGCCGTCGTGCGCAAGCTCGGCAACAGCGTCACCTGGTACGTGCCGCTGGGCATGAAGTCCTGGTTCGCAGGCTACGGCATCACGACCGTCGTCGAGCTCGACTGGTGGCAAGAGCACGCGCACTCGCCGTCGCTCACCGTCATTGGCACGCCCATCCAGCACTGGTCCGGCCGCCACTTTTTCGACGTCAACCTCACACTCTGGTCCTCGTTTGTCGTCAAGTCGCCGACGGCCTCGTTCTTCCACTGCGGCGACACGGGCTACTGCCAGGCGTTCCGCGCCGTCGGCGACCGCTACGGCCCGCTCACGTTTGCTGCCCTGCCGATTGGCAGCTACGAGCCGCGCGAGTACATGAAGCACCAGCACATGGACCCTGCCGAGGCTGTGCGCGTGCACGGCGACGTCCGTGCCTCGCACACGATCGGTGTCCATTGGGGCACCTACATGATGTCCGACGAGCACTACCTCGACCCGCCCAAGGCCCTCGAGGCTGCGCGTGTCGAGGCCGGCCTGCCCGACGGCTCCGTCTTCACCACGCGGCTGGGCGAGACCATCACCGTCGCGCTCGATGCACCCGCCGCTCGCCCGCTCCCCATGATCTTTGAGACCGTGGCCGACGTGGCGGCGAGAGCCGTTGCCAGCGACGCCTCGGACGGCAGCGACGACGGCGTCGTGGTCGTCGGCAGCAGCGCTCTCGACTCGATGACCGCCTCGTCCGTCACGAGCGACACGCTGGTGTCGGCCGACGGCAAGACCAAGACGATCCGCACCACGACGACGACGACCACTACCACCACCAAGACGGCGGCTCCCAAGGCGGTGCCCATGCAGCCCGACTTTTCTGTCGGCTTGAACGCTGGCCATTTGGGTCGATAAGTCTCGCTTGCCGTCCCCTTGCGCACGGGCCTCTCCCTTCCACCCCCTTCACACCGATCCTGTCTTTGCCACTGTCATTCCATCCCAAACAGAATATACATTGCTTAGCATTAGACTCTCTTGCCCGCTCACCCGCCCGCACTCTCTTGGCCCATACGACTTTATTCAAGAGTCGACGAGACCGGAGCAGACCAGACCGACACAACGACGCGTCGGGGTTTACAGCTCCTGCTTGTCAGCACCAGCCGACGAGCCGGCCGCAAACACGGCCAAGATGTTGCGGCGCACGTAAAAGTCGTCGGCCTTGTCCGCCGTCGTGCTGCCGTTCTCGAGGATCTTGGTGAGACGCGCCGTCTCCTTGGCAGGGAAGCCGTCGGCCTTGTTGATGCGCTCCATGACCTTGGCATAGTACTTGCCGTACTTGCCGTGCTGGGCGTCGCCGCCGAGCGTCTTGGCTTGCGCGAGCAGCGTGGCGCGCTCTGTTGCGGACGCCTTGACGTACTGCGCTGCGAGAGCGTCGAGCTCGGCCAGCCGGCCAGCCTGTGAGGACCCCAGCCGCGCGTGTCGTGAGATGGTGAGAGTCAGTCCAGATGCATCCAGGCGTGCACCACTGGGCCATCAACGCATACCTTGCTGTTGAGACCGCCGCCAGGAACACGGAAGGTGCCGCAGCGCTCGTTGAGGTAGTCGACGAAGCTCTGCTCATCGCGGCCGAGCTCGTACGTGTCCGGGTTGGTCTTGTCGCCATCCGCCTTGAAGAACTTGATCGTCGGGTATCCCTGCACGTCGTACTTGGAGGCAAGGTCCGTCGAGACGGTGGCATCAATGTTGGCAACAACGCACTGTAAAACCACATCCCAGCCATCATCGCCGCGTCAGCAACCCGTGCCATCACACTACACATGCACTCGGCCTCGACTGGGGCACTCACGTTGGGCTCGTTGGCAAACGTCTTGGCGACCTTTTCAAACACAGGCTTGAGAGACTACATCCACACAATCAGTCAGTCAGCCAGCCGACAACGCTTCAGAATACAAGCATCCCTGTCCATGGTCACACACCTTGCAGTGACCACACCAAGGAGCAGTAAAGGCAGCAAGAACATTCTTGCCCGGCGCCTTGACCGTGTCGTCAAAGTTGGACGAGGTCAGGACCTTGACGGCCGACGGCACGCGCTTGACGGACGACTTGATACCCGTCTTCTCCTCGATGAACTTGTAAAAGTCGTCGGCCTCGCGACCGCCGTTGTACGTCTCGCCCTTCTTGTCGCCCTTGCCGAACCTGGCCGCGCATGCCCGTGTGTGAGTCTCGGCGTGCTGCAGATGTAACCGACATGCCACGGTGGGAGCATCTGATGGACAGAGGGACAGAGGAATTCCAACTTACCACTTGAGGGTGGGGAAGCCCTGGACACCGAAACGGGTGCCGAGCGACTTGTGCTGGTCGGCATCGACCTTGGCGATCACGATCGAGTCCTTGTTCTTGGCGTATGCCGAAGCGACCTCCTCGTAGGTGGGTGCAAGCGACTGGACAGAGGTCCATGTCAGCAACACCGCCAACACAAACGCCACAACCAGCAGGCGAGCGAGCCAGTGAGCAAGCATGTTGGGACGGCGGAACACACCTTGCAGTGGCCGCACCAGGGGGCAAAGAACTCGACGAGCGCTGGCAACTTACGGGCCGTCGTCAAAGGTGACTGCAAAGTTGTTCGGGTTGACGCAGTTGGTCACCGGCACGTCCTGCGCACCACCAGTAGCACCGTATCTGGCCGTCCATGCTTGGTAGGCTGCCGTTGAAGCGATGGGTACGTCAGGCGGCGGATACTGGGCAGCTCTTGGGATTGATAGTGGGACTCCTGGGCCGGCTGGGACGGCAGGAACCGCAGGCACTGCTGGGACAAGAGGGATGCCTGGAACGACTGGCGCTGCAGGTGCACCTGGCTGCGCAAGGGCTGCACTGGCAAGAGCAACAAGTGACGAGAGGAGCACGATCATTGCTGTCGGAACGTGGTGAAAGCCCGCTTGCCGCAGATGAGCCAGAAAAACAGCGAGTGGCAGTGCCTCAACACAGCACCGCATTGGGTATAGCAGCAGTGACAGACGGCTGGACATGGAAGGATTGTCGCGGCCTACGTCTGCGTGGTGTGCGTCAACAGTCGAGCCAAGTGGGATGGAACGCTGTCCCTTGAGCAGGCCGTGCTCTCCAACACACATCGCGATCAGGCAAGCCTGCTCTTGCTTCGACGTGTATGGCCGTGTCGCATGCCGGTCTGTTGGCCGCGTGCCCTGTGCACGCCCATGAATGCGTCCAACTTGCTGTACGCTCTGAGATCGCACTGCTTTGGAAGCTGCCCACTCAGCCAGTGACGGATGCAGCGTGCTTGCTGGATTGAACAGCCGCATGCTGCTCCTGACAACGAGTGTGATCTGAGCGCTGTTGACAGAGCCGTGGCGTGGCCATCATCCAGCAGACTGCCGCGAGCCGATGCTGGGCTTGGGGTGAGATGCGAGTGTGGATGGAATGCCACCGATGCCGACTCTGGCTGGTGTCATGCGCAGCGGAAGAAGGAGCAGCGTGTGCTGGCCGTCGGCGTGCATGAGCAGCCAGTCGGGATGCAAGCGCACGCTGCCGTTGCCCGTTGAAGGCACGCATCCGTTGCTTGTTCTGTCCAAGCGTGCTGCGTGCTCGCTGTCTGCCGATCTGCGCGTCGACCAACACGTGCCTGGTTGCGGTCGGCTGTTTTGTGGTTTGCGGCAACAACGACAGCAACTGCTGCTGCACATGGCCGACCTTCTTGAGCAAGGCAAGACCTGCCATGCCCCCGCATGCCTGCTGGCCGGTTGGCCTGCTGCTGACCCTCGTTGCTGCTTGCTGCCACACACAGCGAAACGCCTGGCCTCGTTCCGTGCCATTGACGAGCAGGTGTCGCCGTCCACACACATCATCGGCATTGGTGAGTGCCTGCCTGTGTGCCTGCCTGTGTGCCTGCCTGTCTGCCTGCCTGCCTGAACAGCGGACCCGAGCAGCCGGCAGCTGACGATCAGAGCGGCAGGCTCGGGCAGCACCATCGTGTATGCCGTCGAGCGGCTGGCCGAGCGTGTCAAGACCGACCCGTCGCTGTCCATCAAGGCGTGCATCCCCACATCCTTCCAGGCACAGAACCTGATCCTTGAGGCCGGTCTCCCACTGGCAAGTCGCCCTCCATCGCTCGCATGCCGCCATCGCATCTCACACACACACATGCGCTGCCACAGGGCACACTCAACCAGTACCCGTCCATCGACGTTGCCTTTGACGGCGCTGACGAGGTCGACGCCTCGCTGCACTGCATCAAGGGCGGTGGTGCTTGCCACCTGCAAGAGAAGCTCGTCGCGTCCAACGCCGCCCGCTTCTTCCTTGTCGCCGACTACCGCAAGAACTCGTCTGTTCTCGGCACACAGGTCGGCCACTGCCATCATCACTTGCATCTCACTGCCTTTATTCCCGTCTGCCATGTGAGCTGACACGATGAACGCCGTGCATACCACACACGGCACACACGATGTGAGTGTGCAGTGGAAGCAGGGCGTGCCGCTCGAAGTCATTCCGTCCGTGTACATTCCCGTCATGAACAAGATCAAGGCCATGGGCGGCAACCCCGTTCTGCGCATGGCCGTCAAAAAGGCCGGCCCAGTCGTCACCGACAATGGCAACTTTGTGGTGGATGCCGACTTTGGCCAGATTGCCGACCCGGTCGCTCTCAACACCAGGCTGCTGGACGTGCCGGGCATTGTGGAGACGGGTCTGTTCTGCGGAATGGCCAATGGCGCGTACTTTGGCATGCCGGACGGGTGAGTGCGATGGCTGCTGTTGCTGGTTGAGCGAGTGCCGTGTGCTGACTCGATGTGTCTGAAGAACGGTCAAGAGCATCTGAGTGTCAGGAGGGTCAACAGTGGATGGCAATGCATCGTATTGGCGTTCTTGCAATGATGCCGTTCATCCTGCCATGTCCAGCATTCGTGTGTGAGATACAAGAGGTCAGTGGACGCCAACAGCGCAGGCAGTTGGACAGACGCAGACAGACACAGACACACAGACACGGCCGCATTCAGATACGAGTGCAGAGACTCGTCCCCCAGGGTTGGCTTCATCGACAGCAGGCGGCAGCCTGCCCAAAGAGATCACGGCAGCCAGAGACACGCAAGTCACGGCAGCGCGTCTCGCAGTCTCGTGGCTGTCGCGACCGTCATCCGAGCGGCTGCTGCCCGTGTCTGGCAGTGCAGGAATGGTGCTTTCATCATCATGCGCTGACGTGCCGTGTGTGGTGCCACTTGCATCCATCCATCCATCCATCGGTTGTGGCTCACCTGCCCATCTGCCGTGCCGTGCCGTGTCTTGGCACAGTGACAAGTGGGCCAGTCGCCGCACATCGACTGCAGCCAGCGTGTGCTCAAAAGGCAATCGGCAGCACCGGCCACAGCACCGGCTTGTGCTGCGCAACGCCGTCGTCAAAACCACGATCCAGACCAAACTGCAGAGTGGCGATCGTGAATGCGTGCACATCCCTTGCTTCCTGCTGCTGCTGCCCGTGTGGATCTGGCTGCTGCTCTTGCTGCTGCGACAGAGTGCCATGCGTGCCGTGACTGCCGGCCAGATACCGCTGCCGCTTGGACCGCTGTGCGTCGTCGGCCGCCTGCTTGGTGCGCAGCCGCTCCTGCTCGTCACGCTGCGCATCGGCACGCCGCTCCTCCTCTCGCTCGGCGGCTCGCTGTTTGCGGTATGCGGCCGAGAAGCGGAACATGGCAATGACCTCGGGCGTGAGGTCGACCTGCACATGGCCGTCATCGTCGTGGTCCTCTTGCTGGTCCTCGGTGTGCTCGGCGTGCGCGCTGTGTGTGCTGTGCATGTCGGTGTCGCTGCTGTGGCCTCGCTTGGTGCCGACAGAGCCAGCAGCAGCAGGCGGTGCCGTCCATCCCAGCTGCTCGTAGTGGTCTGTGATGGCAGCCTGGCAAGCGAGGCAGTAGTCTGTCCACTCGGCCCGCTGTGGCTGTTGTTGCTGTTGCTGTTGTTGCTGTTGTGGAGCAGCAGGGCCACTCGAGGCATGTGCGGCAGACGGCAGCATCCAGCGGGCGAATGCCTGCTGCTGCTCGCTGCTCCAGTGCGAGGCGTGGAAGGCAGCCAGATCCATGCGTCGCTGGCTGGCTGGCTGGCTGGCTGGCTGGCTCGCGGCTTGTTCGACTGCGGGCCAAGTCGCTTTCGGACGCGGCTTGCCGCCAGATCGCCACAGATCGTGCGAGGGCAGCCAAGACACAGCAGCCAAGACACAGCAGCCAAGACACAACAGCCAAAGACACAGCAGCCATGACCATGACCATGCCAGCAGATGCAGCGTGGCAGCCTGCCGTCCACAGCAGCTGTCCAGACGCCGCCATCTCGCCTTGCCACTCGGCACACACTCCCAGCAGCCCTGCCGCACTGCTCTCTGTCGACGCTGCAACCATGGCGTTTGTTCTGGTGCGTTGCCGCATGTGTTCCAGCGGGCCGTGTGTGTGTGTGTGTGTGTGTGTGTGTGTGCGTCCCCAGCTGGCCGTGCGTGCATGGCCCACAGCCGTCCTGACCGTCTGCCGTCGCACAGGAGTCGCTCAAGAGCCTCGACGAAAAGTACAACGAGCTGGCCTCGTTCGCCGTGCAGCTGGGCAACGCCTCAAACAGCCACCATGCGGCCATCCAGATCCTGCAGCAGACGCTTGCGTCGGTGTCGCTGTCGGTGTCGCTGCCAGCGCCTGTTGGTGGCTCCAGTCCTCTGTCAGTGACTGCCATGTCTGTGGCTTGCCTGCATCCTGAACGGCCAACTGACTGACTGACCAACCGACTGGATGCAGCAGATCAGACAGCGAGCCACTCTCTCCACAGCAGCAGCAGCAGCAGCAGCAGCAGCAGCAGACAGTTGCCGAACAAGAGCAGCCAGTTCAAGATGCGCAGCCAGTCGATCGGCACCATGCCACTTCGCATGCCTCTGTCTCTGCCTCTGCTCGTCCATCTCGCAAGCGGTGCCGATCGCTGTCGGTGTCGTCAGACATCTCAAGCGTCTCAGACGACTCGTTTGTTGGTGCAGCCGACTTGACGCAGGTCTGTCGGTCAGACTGCCACGAGCCCGGCTTCGGATCGCAGTCGGCCGTGTCGTCTGAGCCACCGCTGCCCGAGTCGGACCAACACGCTCCAAGCGAGGCTGTGCATTCGGCATCAGACACTGCCGTCGAGTCGTCGCCAGAGCCATGCCACGATCCAGAACCACGCCACGAGCCCGCAAGCCAAGTGCAGCGTCAAGACTGTCCGTTCCTGCTGAAACTCGACGCCAAGTCACTGTCCATGCAAGCAAAGAGCGTCCTCAAGCGCATCGCAAACTACATGTCTGTCGATGCAGCCATCGGTAGCCTGTCACTGGCAGACCGCGATCTCCTTGCCGTGATTCTCAAAGCACGCAGAGCACGGGAAATGGCCATGGTCGCACCACGAGGCATGGCTGATCTTCCGCCGTGTGCTGCAGATGTCATCCATGCCATCCAGATGCGTCTGCTGCCTGCGCAGTTTCACAGTCTGGATGTCACGAACGAGCAGACTGCCCTGCAGAGGTGTGTCTGTCTGGCTGTCAGACTGGCTGTGCTGGTGTTGTGAGAAGTGGGCTGGCTGACACGGTCTGGACTGGACTGGACTGGACTGGACAGACAGGAGATCCTGGCACTGACACAGCTCGAGTCGGACGCATACACATCGAGCCGGTGTGGCGATCACAGTGCTGTGCTCATGGCAGATGCCGACGTCCAGACGTGGACTGTGCGCCAGTTTGTGCTGATTTATGCCATGTGAGTCAGGCAACACACTCTCTGCTGACGGCTCTGCTGTTGCTTGTGAGTACGACGACGGCTGCGATGCTCACACACGCAGCGGCTGCACCATCCGACGACAGGATCGTGTTCAAGACACACACTTTTGCCAGCCGCTTTGAGCACGACCACGCAGACCTGATTGACGCCGTGCTGCAGTCATCAACGGCAGACGAGCCTTTGTCTGTGTCTGCTGCGGGTTGTGGGTCTGGCTCCTCTGGCCGTGGATCGTCGCTGTCGTGTCACACTCGCAGTCGCATCCGCACGCGTTCATCAACCAGTGAGATGGCAGGAGCGACACCATCTGCATCTGCAGTGGCTGTTTCAGATCGCGAGACTGTCAGCACCAATGCGACCGGCAGTGTGGACAACCGGTCGTGGGCAGATGACCGGCTGGCTGTCCACGACGAGACCATCGGCAGCTGGCTCCACACTCCAAAGGAAAGCCTGCGTGTCGCCGATCTGCCGGCACACGAGCGCAGCTTGCTGTCCACCACGCTCAAGTCGACCCCCGTGCATGTGATGAAGAAGATTACGCCTGCACATGCTGGATCGCTTCCTTGCTGGATCGGACAGACACTCGAGACTGCCAGACGGCGTCTGAATCCTGGCTCTGAGAATCGGACAGCACAGGAGATGCGAGAGCACACGTGAGTGGTGGCGTGATCGAGTCTGTTGGACTGTGAGACGTGGCTGACGAGGGAGCTGGATGGACTGGCACTGGATGGCATGGATGGCATGGATGACGACTGCAGAGACGAAATGCGGCTGCTTGCACAGTTGCGACCGAGCAAGTATGCTGTGCATCGCGGCTCACAGGCACTGGATGCGTGGATGGCACACGCGGACATCCAGCAGTGGACCGTCAGACAAGTGGTTCTCATCTATGCAGCGTGCGTCTTGATCCGCATGTCCATGTTGCAGCCGTCGTTTTCAGTTCAGCGGCACTGACTGGCACTGACTGGCATGGACTGGCACCAACTGGCACTGACTGGCACATTGCATGCTATGGAATGACAGGCTCGTGACTCGGCTGCTCTGGTGCGCTTACAACCTCTCCAAGAAACATCCGCAGGTGGTTGCAGGTACGATGGGAATGTCAATGTGCAGCCTGATGGATGCAACGGATGGCTTGGCAGCTGACGCACTTGGGATGCACTGTCTGGATTGGCGTTTCTGGCATCAACAGCAGCAGCAGCAGCAGCAGCAGCAGCAGCAGCAGCAGCAATCAGAGTGGAGCAGAACAATGATACAGACACGAATGTGGAAGGCTGTTCTGATCGTGACGACGACGACGACGACGACGACGATGATGAGGACGACCAAGAAGCCATGATCAAGGAGGAGCGGGACGAAGAGTACATTCCGCTCAAGTTTGAAGACCACGAGTTTGATGTGTGAGTGGCGGCGAGTGAATGAAGCCGTCAATGGCATCACAGCCTGCCTGGCAGACCAGCGTGTCTGTGTTTGTTGTGCACCATGCGATTGTGCACATGGCAGTGGTTGGGACCAGATGCTTCTTGTGGCTGTGTCGATGTTCTCCAGGTGGCGTTTCCTCACTTGGACTGCTGAGCAAACGCTATAAAAGAGAGAGAGAGCACCCACAGCCCAATAGAGACTGCATAGATGCACCTGCTCTCGCTGGCCCTGACGGCGCTGCTTGCCGGGGCTGCGGGCGTGGCGGCGCAGGGGTACCCGCCACCCGACCGAATCGCACCAGAGGTCGCCTCGCTCAACAGCCGCTTCCTCATCGGCATCCCGCGCAGCGGTCCCGGCCGAGACTTTAGCAAAGACATCCGAGACTGCGGCGGCGGCGGCTGGTGTCTGACCATGGACGACGGTCCTGGGTGAGTGACGTGCCTGTGATCAAAGAGAGAGAGAGGGGTGTGTGTGTGTGTGTGTGTCTGTGTGTGTGTGTGTGCACCAACAGCCATCGCCGCCATCTACTTGGCCGGACCAGCCAGCAACGTCTCGACTTTGCGCCACTTGACTCTCAACGGCTGTTGCTGACACCTGGCGTTTGGGGTTTGGGACCGACGTTGACAGAACAGCGACGCTGGTTGCGCTGGATGCGTTCAAGGCCCGCAACGTCAAGATCACCTTCTTTGTGGTTGGGTCTCGTGTGCTTGAGCGGCCCGACATCCTGCGCCGTGCATACGCAGACGGCCACGACATTGGCGTGAGTTGATTGCTCCATGGCCGATGCCGCAGAGAGATCCTTTGGCTGGGATCCTTTGGCTGGGATCCTTTGGCTGGGATCCGTTGGAGGGAGTCCGACTGACACTTGCTGCTTGGTATGCGTTACCGTTGCCGCTGCTGTTGCCGTGGGCGGTACGGGGCTGTGCTGTTGTGCTGCTGTGTGGCTGTGCGGCTGTTGCGTGCCAGATCCACACTTGGTCGCACCAGCGTCTGACCACGCTCACCGACGGCCAGATTGTCAACGAGATCTTCCAGACGGCACGCATCATCCGCGACACAGTGGGAGTCGTGCCCAAGCTCTTCCGTCCTCCGTATGGCGACGTCGACGACCGTGTGCGAGCCATTGCGCGCAACATGGGTCTGACCGTGGTCGTGTGGCGCTACGACACTCGCGACGCACAGGGTGCACTCAATGTGGCCGACCGGTTCAGGTCGTGGACCGAGACGCGACAGACGATGGGACCCATCTCGCTGCAGCACGACTACTACGCGGATGCGTCGGCACAGGTCGGGGCTGCCACAGACGTGCTGATCCGCCGTGGGTACACCATGCGCAAGGTGGCAGATGCTCTTGGCCAGCCAGCGTACGACTCGCAGCTGCTGGACGGCACTGGACTGGTCCGGCCGGCGTTCGATGTGCCTGGCATGCGGTGGCCTCCTGCCGGCAGTCCACCACCACCACCTCCTCCTCCTCCACCTCCTCCGCCACCATCTCCATCTCCATCTCCGCCAGTTGTGGTGCCGTCCGTGTCTCCCTCTCCGTCGCCCGCGAGACCGACTGCCAACAGTGCAACCTCACAGGCGCGTCCAACTGCCAGTCCCCTCAGCCACCCTCTCTCGACTCCTCGTCGTTGTCTGGATCGGCACTGCCTGCACCGACGAACGCGTTTGGCACCATCAACCCGCCGACGGTTGGCAACGGCACGCACAGCAGCAAGAACGCGGCACTCTCCGTGGATGGCGGCATGACCATTGCCGGTGTCGTTGGCAGCGTGCTTATGGCGTCACTTGCCATGATGGCATTCTGATACAGCGCTGTGCACTCGGTCGAGCGAGCAAACCATCCCTTTCATGAACATCCAGCAGTAGTAAATGGTGATACGATGATTCAATGAGCGTGTTGATGCACAAGACAGGTTCAAGCAATGGAAAGGATACGATCAGCTGTATCAGAGGACGGATGTCGCAAACCGAATAAGCCTAGAGAGCAAGCGCAGCAGCCATCACGCCAAACAGAAGCGCAGCAGCATCAAAGAGACGAGATCCAGCAGCAGCGTGGGCAGCGTTCTTGGACGCAACAATCGGGCTGTTGCCGTTGTTGTTGCCCGATCCAGAGCCAGATCCCGTGTTGCCACCAGCGCCAGAACCCGTGACGGGAGTGTTGCTTGCAGCGGTCGGCGAGGGAACGGCAGACAGACCAGCGCCAAAGGGAGCAAGAACACCGTTGCCAGGGAACCCGGCCCAGACCGACTCGTCGTAGGCCGTGATGCCAATGCACTCGTCCATGCGCGACACCTTGTAGCCGGCAGCAATCACGGCATCGGCAGACGGAGCGCCGTAGGTACCTTCAACGGCCGTCAGATCGTGCTGGAGCGTGATGGGGCCGCGCTTCGGGCCGGCAGCGAAGCCAGTCATGCTCTGCACCACGGTCAGCGAGCCAGCCGCGTCGCCAGAGTCGTCGGACCAAAGAGACGTGACCATGCCGAGGTTCTTTGCGATGGCCAGGACAGCCGGGTTCACCGAGCCGTCTAGGATCCACCACGGCAAGCATGTGTCAGTCGCAGAGTCGCAGAGTCGCAATCATCCCCAGGAAGCAGCGGACGTACAAGGAGGACGCCAGTACTTGGGCGTGACACCAACAACCTCGCGCACGGCACGGGCAGTGAGCATGAGCTCGGCAACGATCTGGGCGTTCGTCAGCAGGGTCAGGTTTGCATGACTCCAGGTGTGGATGCCGATTTGGTGGCCGTCGTCGTAGGCACGCTTGAGCAGAGCAGGGTTCGTGATGACACGGGAGCCAACGACAAAGAAGGTGACCTTGATGTTGCGAGCCTTGAAGGCATCGAGCAGTGCCACGGTTCCATCGGCACTGCAGCATGCGACGAGAGGAGGCGCGAGAGTGTCAACGCGGGAGATCAGATGCAGATCATGCACAGCTCACGTGGAATAGAAGAGCGGTGACGTCACAGCCAAGCGGGTCGAGATGAGGCGACGATGACCGAGGGGCTTGGACAGCAAGGGTGGCTGGCAGCGGTAGCGCAGACGACCATGCATGGGAAGTTGCTCATAGCCGACCCAGCCACCCTAGCCCCTCGCACAACCAGTCGGCAAAGAAGAAACGGCTGTGCACAGATGGTGCACAGCAACAAAGAGATAAGAGCACAAGCAACTTACGGGCCATCGTCAAAGGTCATGGCGAAGTTGGTGGGATTGACGCAGTTCGTGACGGGCACGTCCTGGACACCACCGACGGTGCCGAACTTGGCGGTCCACGGCTGGAAGGCGTCGGTGGCCGCAACAGGGATGTCGAGAGGAGGGTAGCGGGCAGCGTTCGGCAGCGTCAGAGGCACGCCGGGAATTCCCTGAACGACCTGCGGAATCGGGCCAGTGGCGGTGGGAGACGAAGGAACAACAGGCACGACGGGGGCGGCGGACGGGACGGCGGACGGGGCGGCAGATGCAGTCGCGGGACGGGCGGACGCCGACGACGGGCGGGCAGTTGCCGTTGAGGGACGGGCAGTGATGCTTGGCTGGGCCAGGGTAGCACCCGCAAGAGCAGTGAGCGTCACAAGGTGCAGGAGCATTGCGTTTGGCGGAGGTTTTTGCGCGATGGGCAAGTGCGAAGGAGTCCGTCTGGACGAGGGGTGGGCGGAGTCTCGAAGATGCAGATCTGACGGCGGCAAGATGCGTGGAGATGCGGCAGGATGTGGGCAGCAAGCTGTTACCAGGCAGCTGGTTGGGGCGTGGCACGGAGAAGCATCCCACAGACGAGCGACCGCCGCTGCCTGCCTGCCGGCGAGGTGAGGTGGCCCGTTGAACGGCTTGGGCTGAGCCACCTCCTGTTGATGCCGTGTTTGGAACAAGGTCGCGTCACGTGTTCCGACGTCAGTGGACACCAACAGCGCAGGCAGACGGACACTTGGACAGACACAGACACACAGACACAGTCGCATTCAGATACGAGTGCAGAGACTCGTCCCCCAGGGTTGGCTTCATCGACAGCAGGCGGCAGCCTGCCCAAAGAGATCACGGCAGCCAGAGACACGCAAGTCACGGCAACGCGTCTGGCAGTCTCGTGGCTGTCGCGACCGTCATCCGAGCGGCCGCTGCCCGTGTCTGGCAGTGCAGGAATGGTGCTTTCATCATCATGCGTTGAAGTGCCGTGTGTGGTGCCACTTGCATCCATCCATCCATCCATCCATCGGTTGTGGCTCACCTGCCCATCTGCCGTGCCGTGCCGTGTCTTGGCACAATGACAAGTGGGCCAGTCGCCGCACATCGACTGCAGCCAGCGTGTGCTCAAAAGGCAATCGGCAACACCGGCCACAGCACCGGCTTGTGCTGCGCAACACTGTCGTCAAAGCCACGATCCAGACCAAACTGCAGAGTGGCGATCGTGAATGCGTGCACATCCCTTGCTTCCTGCTGCTGCTGTCCGTGTGGCTGCTGTCCTTGTGGCTGCTGTCCGTGTGGATCTGGCTGCTGCTCTTGCTGCTGCGACAGAGTGCCATGCGTGCTGTGACTGCCGGCCAGATACCGCTGCCGCTTGGATCGCTGTGCGTCGTCGGCCGCCTGCTTGGTGCGCAGCCGCTCCTGCTCGTCACGCTGCGCATCGGCACGCCGCTCCTCCTCTCGCTCGGCGGCTCGCTGTGTGCGGTATGCGGCCGAGAAGCGGAACATGGCAATGACCTCGGGCGTGAGGTCGACCTGCACATGGCCGTCATCGTCGTGGTCCTCTTGCTGGTCCTCTTGCTGGTCCTCTTGCTGGTCCTCGGCGTGCTCGGCGTGCTCGCTGTGTGTGCTGTGCCTGTCGGTGTCGCTGCTGTGGCCTCGCTTGGTGCCGACAGAGCCAGCAGCAGCAGGCGGTGCCGTCCATCCCAGCTGCTCGTAGTGGTCTGTGATGGCAGCCTGGCAAGCGAGGCAGTAGTCTGTCCACTCGGCCCGCTGTGGCTGTTGCTGTTGCTGTTGTTGCTGTTGTTGTGGAGCAGCAGGGCCACTCGAGGCATGTGCGGCAGACGGCAGCATCCAGCGGGCGAATGCCTGCTGCTGCTCGCTGCTCCAGTGCGAGGCGTGGAAGGCAGCCAGATCCATGCGTCGCTGGCTGGCTGGCTGGCTGGCTGGCTGGCTCGCGGCTTGTTCGACTGCGCGTCGACTCGCTTTTCATACAAATACCAAGGATTTTGCAATAAAATTCGTCGCAAGAGGCGTCGAAAAGAAGCCCGCGTATCACACGATGGCAGGTTCGAGTCAGCAACGAGCATGCGACGACAGGCGGGCGAGGCACATCCAACGAGGGTCTTACCTTTATCGTTAGAAAAAGTGACCCGTTAGGTCGATCGGGAGGTCCCCCGATTCAAAGTGTTGGTGGTCAAACAAGTCACTGTGTGGGATGAGTGACAGCTGACTTGAGGGCAGGCTGTCTGCGTGCTGGTCGCAGCTGGACGACGGGTGGACCGTGTCTTTAACGCTGCTGTACGGCACGTCTTGAACGCCACAGGACGGCAGGCTGATCTGGTCCCATGAGGCCACATGCGACTTGAAGTGTTTCCGCGTTTGAGGCTGTGGGACAACAGACGGAGCATCTCGTGCACGCAGCTTGATGGCAGTATGCATTCTTGCGATGCTTTTGAGGTGCTCTGGCGTGGCTGGATTGCTGTCAGGTTTTGTGTGTGTCAAGTAGAGTGGCCGGTGTCCAAAGAGCAGATGCCACAGTGCGACCATCCCGATGTTTGTGGCTCCAAGCACGTCTCGGTGGTAGACGGTCGTGCATGGTATGCACTCGTAGCGTCGCAGGTTGGTGCGGTTCTTGTCTGGGATCCGCTGCTTGCACTGCGGGCACATCTGGCTGGTCAGGTTCTCGTTGCAGCGGTAGATCTGTGTGTGTGTGTGTGTGTGTGTGTGTCAGTTGGTGCACAGATGGATGGATGGATGGATGGACAGCATGGCATCAGACGCACATAGGCATATCCAGACGACCGCAGATGCCTGATGAGAAACCTCTCAAACACAGCATGCCGGCCACCTTGGCCTGTAAAGTCGATGCCAAATGCCCAGACAACGGGAATGTCCTTCTCTGGGTTGCTGACAGGGAGGCCTTGAGATGCATCGGATGCGCGATATCTAGTGGTCGATCCTGCCAGCTTCATGATGCCCTCAAGAGCGTTTCCGCGAATAGACATGCTGTTGCTGCGCATGGTGAACCGCTTGGCCTTGACCTTCTGTGGAATGCCATGTCATGCCATGCCGTCCAGTGCAATCAGCAGGCGATCAAGCAGTATGGCGGCCGTGTCAATGGGCATCCAGAAACAGAGAAAACGTACCCGTGCATTCAAGAATGGCGTGCAGTACGCATGACAGCGCAGATCCCAAAAGGCTCTCTCGCCAGGCTTGACGTTTGGATCAGCATGCTTTGCTGTCTTGAATGCAATGGCCGCCTGGATGTCCGCTGCCTTGGCATATCGATTGTTGAGCCTGACACAAGAGGCAGGCACTGTGAGTTGATCTGGTCAAGAGTGCACAGAGTCATTGCATGCATACCACCGCTGAAAGATGCCCTCGGCATGTGCCATGCCAGAGGAGAGCACGTAGTTGGCCTCGAGCTTATACGAAAAGTCTCTGAGGTCGACCAACATGCTGGACGCGCCATACATGTACCGCTTGCCCCAATCAAAGCTGACAACACGAGCAGTCTGGTAGCCTTGGTCAGTGAACAGGTTGTTGGCGTTGATGATGTTGGGCAGTCGCTGAGAAGCGTAAAAGTTGCGCTTGCCCTGTCATGCCATGGCATGAGTGAGGAATGTGCAATGCATGTGCACCAATGCGCGAGGTTGGCAGGCAAGTGACTTACAGGATTGGTCGCTTTTGGCTTGGTGGCTGACGGGTTGGCTGGATTGGCGGCTGTGGATGGCATGTTAGTCGGTGTGGTCAACAAGTGTGCGTCTGGATTGGCACAGCAACTCACATTCGCCATCCAAGCCATCATCCAAGCAATTATTCACGCCACCAAGGCCACCAAGACCTCCATCATCAAAAATACTGGGCTGCTCGCCTGACGACACTGCGTTGGGACCTGCAGATCAAGGCGGCAGTCAGAATCAACGTGTGCACCAAAGCATCCAAGCATGCCACATACTGCGAGGTGACTCTGGACGGTTTGTGCGGCCATTGAGAGCCAGCTGGTAGATGCTGTATCCATCCGTCATGATGCTGCCGAGTCTGATTGTCTTGATTGGCCTCGCTGGACACGCGGCATCGATTGCAGCCTTGATATGCGCCTCGCGCTCCTTGCCAACCAGACCCCGCTTGTCGGCCTCTCGCGTCGCCTTGGCTGTGGCATCGGCTGTGGCCTTGGCAACCGCGTCCATTCGCGCTTTGGCCTCCGCAGGAGTCTGGAAGCGTCGCTCGCTCAAACAGAGTCCAGGAAGGAGGATGTCGAGAACACAAACCTCACGGCTTGCACTAAACGCCTTCTCGATTGTGTCATTTGGCGACTTGAGTGATAACTCGGCATCTTTGTAGTCTACAATAAAAGTGCAGTGTCAGCATCATATCATGCAGACATGGCATTTACAGGCAGTGCGACCTACTGAGTGCAGCAAGAAGCTGCTCTCTCAATGCTTGCAAGACAGGATCCTGCTTGTTGCTGATGCGATCCTTCTTTGCCCCCATCACAGCCCAAAAGAGGGTGGTTTCTGTGATGAGGACAAAGGGATCGCGGCTCGCCGGCTGCGGGCACAGCTTGATGGCTGTGCCTGCGAGATCTCGCAGTTGCTTGAACTTTCCTGCCGGCGACAATGACGCGTTGCACTCGACCGCCATGAGCTTGTGCAATGCTTGCGGTAGCTCAATGTCGTCCTGGCCCTCTGTGGCTTGCGTTGTGCCAGGCGTGCCGTCCTTGGTGGTAGCCTTGTCCTTCCTGTGCCGTTGCCTCTTGGGTTTGGCGCTGTTGGTGGCCGATGAAGAGCTTGACGCGGGTCGCTTGCAGCCTGCTGTGGGAGGGGCGGCATCCAGAGTGGCTTGTGGTGTGGCGTCCTTGGCGGCAGCAAGCTTGGCAGGCCTTGGCAGCCTTGGCGTCCTCAGCGTCCTTTGCAGCCTTTGCGGCCTTGGCAACATCGGCGGCCTTGGACATGATCTCGCGCCATTTCTTGACATCCTCGACAGACGAGCCAGGAACCAGGCGGTGGATTGCCGCGTCCACCAGCATCGACTGGTTTGAGATAAAATGCGTAGAGAGGGTGCCGCAGATATCCCTGGCCAGATTGCTGAAGATACTGGTCATGGCATCTGCGCATAAGCTGTTGTCAAGAATGCCAGGCAAAACGCCATCCATGGCGTCTGCCTCCATCTGCACCGCGTCATC
>JAHLKH010000309.1:0-21677 GCA_025526915.1 Entophlyctis helioformis | reverse complement strand
GGTATGGATCCTGCCGTGGTTGAATGCAATGTTAGGCATGCATCTTGAATGTGCACAAGATGCTCGCAATCACAAGCCTGCAGTTCAACTCACAGTCGTCCTTGTGTCTTGAAGCACACCAATGTGAAAGACCTTGTCGCAATCTGTGCCTCTATCATCTGCAGCTCAGGTGGCAGCAGCATCTTGCATGGTTTTGGTGGCTTGACGGCCTGTTGAGTGGAAGGATAAGCAATTGCAGCAAGCCGTCACATGCAAACAGAGCCAGCAAATGCAAAGACGCACCGGTACTCAATTGATAATCGACTGCAGCATCTGCTTTGCTTGGTCATAACACTCGCCAAATTCTGATGCTTGGAAATCAGCATGCCTGACATCCGTTGGGTTTGTCAGGGTGTTGAGTGTCTTTATGGCCGTTTCGCAAATATCGGCAACAGCTTCTGGGGTCGCAATCCGTGTGCTCCTTCTGAGAGGCTGCTTTGTCTTTTTACCCTTGACTGTCACACAAATGCCATGATCAGTGGTGAATACACAATGCCACACTGTGTCAACCTGTGCAGAGCAAACCTGGCTTCTTTAGACGCCTGAAAGATGCGCATTTCAAGCCTGGATACTTCTTGAGCCGCTCATTCAGTCTTGCTATCACATTCTGCTCGGCCAGTAATGGATCAAGCCGACAGCATTGAAGATCAGCAATAGCATGCAGTGGACAGCCAAGACATGCATCCAAGCCTCGCAAAACCCACCAATGCATGATAAAGAATCTTGCCAGCCGGGCTGAGCTTTGCATATGCTTCTTTAGCGATACGCCAGTCATGCACAGCCTGCAGCAGCTGCTTGCTTGCATTCTCGCAGATATCAGCAAGGATGTCGCGGCTGTTGAGAATGTCGTCGGTGAGGAGGTCTGCCGTGCATCGAGAACGCAGCTAAACATGACACGGCAGCCATTGAGCATGACAAAAATGTCGTCCAGTCGCCTTGTGTTGACAATATGCTTGGCGAGCACCATGACTTCATCCCGTGTAAGGTGCCAAACCGCACCACTGGCATTGCCCTTCTGCTGCTGTGCCGTGTGGCTCAAGCAGCAGCCACTGCGGGCCGTGCATGCAGAGGCAGATCTGCCAGTGGCATCCATCAGAGTCAGTGCCATGAGAATCCTCCAGAGATCACAAGCACACCTACTTTTTTCGAGCCAAGGCGGTCCTGTTGGCAGTCCTGCTGTTGCCATTGGATGGTGCATGCATTCATGTCAATGCCATGCTGTCCAAGTGCATCCAAAGCAAGACTTACAGCGGTATCATTTGAGCAAAAACATCCCCATAACAACCATGGCTTTGGTCTGTGAACTCTCCAATATCCGCTCCAGTTTTGTCACGGTTGAGAAACACCGCAAAGGCATTGCTGAACAATTGAGCAAGAGGCTTGCCGCCAATCTTGTACATCTGCAACATAAATGAGGCCTTGAAGACGTCCACAAACATCCTGGCAAGGTCTGGGTCTTGCAGGCGTTGACAGAACTCTGCGACAGTGATCCCTGCCCATGTTGCCTCAAAACGAATGCATGCCATAATGCACTTTGCAACCGTGACAATCCCTTGCAAGTCATCATTGCAGCATCACGAGTAAGTCAAGGTCGCAGCGCATGGCATCCAAAATTGCAAAGCAGGCAAGCCAACTTACCAATCTCATCACAATGAAAATAGTCATTTCTCGCTGCTGCTGCTGCCAACCGGCAGATGTCAAGAATCTCTGGCAAGTCAAAGGTGGCTGCAATAGATGCTACACCTGGGTGGTTGTACAATCTCATCTGTGCAATCTGTCTGCCGCGCATTTGCAGCAGCAGGACAGGGCAATAGCCGGCACAATGAAAGATGAGGTCGGTATCACCACTGATGACGACGACTGGCACATTGCTGTCAAGAAAGGCACGTGAGCCATGGATTGGAGAGGCATGCAGAAGATCCAACCAACCTTGCTTCGCGCACGCGGCATGCAATGCAAACATCCGCCTCATTATCGCAAAGGCACACAGATGACCCTTCCCCAAAGTATCCAAGAAGACCCCCAATGGCCCCACAGATTGCTGCCTTACGCTCGCATGTCAATGGAAATGCCCACTGGAGTGACTGGATCTCGTCCCTGGAAGGGCACTCAGTCAGCACGGCATGCAAATCAACAGCAGCAAGTGGCATACTTTGTGAGCCTGTTGCCTTTCTGGTCTGCTTTTCGCTTGGCCACCATTGTCTGGATCGACAATGCTGCTTCCAAATTTACCCGTGCCCGCTCAGTGCAGACAGCCTTGACATTGGTGTTGAGAAGCGAGCCATCGACATGGAGCCGGACCGTGTGGAGCTTTCCAATCGATGCTGCGAGGCTGGCAATGAGCGGCTCGAGTGTCGGCGTCCAGTTTTCCTCTGGCTGTGCCAGCAGTATTGGTGCTGCTTTGTAGATATCGCCGGCAAAAAGACTGAGAACGTCCACATGCACAACACACTGGATGGGCGGACACTTTGTGTTGTGCTGCTGCAGTGTTTGAGGGGGCTGTACCACGACCTGAATTGCACCCGAGAGAGGGTTTGTGGGATCAAGGGTTTTGCTACCACCTGCTTTGTTGATGGGAGGAGTCGCGCCGACGACTCCCATGCGTGTTGGGCGTGCTTGTTGGTTTGTTGTTGCGTGTTGTTGTGTGTCGTGGCAAGTCGCGATCTGGTGTTTGTTTGCATTGGCATGCTCTGATTGTTTGGCAGCAATGCATGGAGCACTGGTCTGTGTGTGTGTGGAATGGCATGCTCCTCAGAGAGAGAGAGGAGAGGCGTTGCACATGACTATGCATTCGCCCGTCTTTATTCATGGAGGACACACACGCACCGCCCAGCGAGACAGCAGGCGCTGCTGCCTGCACGGCGCGTTGCTGTGCTCGCATCGCGCAGTGTCAGCACTGCGCAAGGGCTCTCTAGATGGACCAATCACAGCGATCCCACCAGGAGTTGACCAATCAGGAATATTCCACCAGGGGTAATGGTATGAGAACCGGGCCCAAAAACCACTTAACCAACAACAACACAACAGCATGGTCGTCGGCGGCAAGGACAAGAAGTCGGGAGCAAAGAAGCCGCCCGCAAAGGCCAACAAGTGGGGCGGCGGTGGCGGCCGTGGAGCAGGCGGTGGCCGCTCGGGCGCATCGTTTGGCGACGAAGACGGCGGCAGCAACGGCATGTGGGGCGAGGTGCGTTCAATGCTCGCAGTGTGGGGCAGCTGCGCAACAAAGTGCACCAACGGCGGCTCACACACACTTGCACGGCGTGCACATGCACATGCACTCGTGGACTTGCACTCGTGGACAGCCCGGCGAGCTGCCTCCCGCAGAGTCTGGCAGCGACTCGGGCAGCGAGAGCGAGTCCGAGGTGCTCGCCAAGCGTCTGGCCAAGTCGGTCAACCACCGGGACCCGTATGCGGCACTGGGGCCGATTGGCCCTGTCGGCGAAGCGCCGGCCATGGAGGTCATCAACCCCAACCGTGCGGCCAACCGGCCGGGCAAGGCGTCGGCGCTGACTGCGTCGGGCGGTGGCGATGACGACGACGTCATTCAGGAGAAGGAGGCCGCTGGCCAGCTCAGCAGACGAGAGCGGTGAGTGCGGTGCATGGCGGGACGGTGCGGTGCAGTGCATGGCAACAACGCTGTCGCAACTTTTTTGTGTGGCGGCGTCGCGGCGTCGTCGTGACTCGACGGACGGTTGGAGGGACGACGCATGGCGATGGGATGGCGATGGCATGACATGGCTGACGCATGGCTGCTTGCGTGCGATCGACGGCGTGCGATCGACGGCAGTGAGGCGCTCGACAAGGAGCGTGCCAAGCAGGCGTTCTGGAAGGCGCAGATGGAGGGCAAGACCGACCAGGCAAGAGCCGACCTGGCCCGTCTGGCCATCATCCGCAAGCAGCGCGAGGAGGCTGCCAGGAAGCGCGCAGAAGAGGCAGAGTGTACGTTGTCCGCGTGTGTGCGTATGTGTGTGTGCGTGTGCGGACAGACGATCGCATCATGCGAGGCTCTGGCTGACGTGTTTCCACCGTTTACAGCCAAGTCGGGAGCAACAGGTGCCAAGGCAGAGTCGCTCAACGCAGGCAAGGCGCTCATGACCAAGACGCTCGGCAAGAAGTAAACGCAGCCATCCATGTACGGCAAAAGAGACACAAACGAATGAAACCAATGGGCTGCATTTATGAACGCAACGTGCGCATACGGAGAATGAGGAGCGGAGGCGGAGGGGGATGCGGAGCATGTCACAGCTTGAGCATCTCTGCTGAAAAGTCGTCGCCGGCATTCAAGGACACGACATTGGCTAGCAGCTTGCGCTTCTTGTCGAGACTGTGCTCCGTGAGATCGTACATGGTGCACAGATTGAACACGAGGTCCTCAGACACGCCGGCCGTCTTGGGCGACTCGCCCATGAGCGACTCGAGGAAACTGGCCGCCTGGCCCACATTGCCCATGTACAGGTGGCAGATGGCCAGGTTGTTGACGGCGGCAGTGTACGTGGGCAGACGCGAGAGCAGGTCCATGAAGCACGCGGCGCCTGCCTCAAACTCGCCTTCGGCCATGTGGAGGAAGCCGCGATGCGAGAGCACCAGGTCGGGCCGTGGCAAGTCGGTCTGCGGGAGCGGCGTCAAAATGACAGACTTGACAATCGCCGGCATGCTCTTGCTGCCGGTCCCGCTCACAAACGTCTGCTTGGATTCGTCAATCGGCAGGCCAAGGTGCTGCTCGATCCGCAAAAACGTCTTTTTGGCGAGTGGGAGATCGCCAATCTGCAGGTACACGCGGCCAAGAGCAGCCAAAAAGTCCATGTCGTCGGCCGGCCTGATCGCCCAGAGCTGATCAAGGATGCTCGCTGCGCCTGGAAAATCCTGTGCCTGTGCCAAGAGGTTGGCCACGTGCATGAGCACAACGGCCTGGGTCGTCTTCCAGTCCGACATGGTTGGCGAAGCGACGGTGGCCCGATCGCCTTGCCCATCGTGGTGGTCGCCCGGCATCTGCTCTGCGGCCTGTGGCTGGTGCTGCTGGTGATGGGCAGTGCGGGTCTGCGCGTGCTGCACCTGCTTTCTATACGAATACAACAGCTTGTACATCCGGCGGATACTCTCGTAGTGGTTGCCCTTCATGGCCGGTACAAGATTGCAAAACAGCCGCAGCTCAAAGCTGGCCAGTGGGCCGCGACGGTTGGGCCACACATCCGGCCGCCGCTCAAACACAAGCTCGGGTGTTTCAAGCTCGCCCACTCGGTCCATCTCGGTCTGGATGTGGTCGAAAAACTGCAGGCGCGACAAGGCGTACCATCGCAGCAGCCAGAGCCGCGACAGCTTGTCGACATCGGCAGGATGGCTCGAGATGATGTCGCAGCGTGCTAGCTGAGCAAGACTGCGCCAACTGTGTGCCTGAACCAGCGCCTTGTAGGGGTCGTCCATGCCCACGGCTTGGTCCAGCGTCATAATGTGTCGCGATGGCCGTCGGAGCTCGGGGATGTTGGCAAATCCGCGTGCAATGGCGTCGCCGAGACGATCAATGTAAGGCACCTCGACAAACGATGTGGGGTCCGTCCACTTGCGCGTGGGCAGCGTGAACATGTGCGGCTCAAGTGGCGGAGGCAGGGCGTTGAGGCGAGTGCGCGGCGCAAGGGATGCGCTGAGAGGAGCAGCCAGCATGCCGCTGACTGACAAGGTCGAGTCGCCAGACAGAGACTGCGAGTGGTGGTGGTGGTGGTGCGAGTGCTGCGACTGCGCCAAGTCCTTTTCTTCAATCAGCGGAGAAATCAGCGGGTTGCCGCCAGCACCGGCACCGGCAATCCCGCCAGATCTCGAGCCAGGCATGGCCTCGGGAGCACCAAACGCGGATCGCGTTGGCGAGAACTTGGACGGCGTTGACGACGAAACAGCCGGCATCGATAGCGGCCGCTGCTGCTCTTTGGCCGAGCCGGGAGACTTGGCAGAGGACGCTGGTGCTGCTCCAAAAGAGAATCGGTTGGGCGACAGCGGCTTGCCAGACGCCAGAGTGGACGACGCAGAAGCAGACATGGCGAGGGGCGGCGCAGGGGGCCGCGTGGCAGACTGGTCGGCGGTGCTTGTCAAGAAGTCCAGGGCTGCCGATGTGCTCGCGTTTGTGAACGGAATGGCATCGTCCGAGGGAGTCACGGACGTGCGCTGAGCCTTTGACGAAGACGGAGCAAATGCAGCCGGCAACGATGCGGTTGACGAGCCCATGCCGATGCCTGGGTTCGACGAAGACAGCGACATGTCGGGCGCGCCAGAGGCCGATCCCGTAGGTGCCAGATGGTTTGTCGACTGCGGCGCCGTTGCAAACGACGTGAACTCGGCAAAGGACGCGTTGGACGCCTGCGAGCTCAGCGGGATCATGGGCCTGAGCGGCGACCCGAGGAGGCCCGTCGGGGTCTGCAGGTCGGCGTTCATGGCGGATCCAGTGGAGGCCGTGCGGGCAAGCGGCTTTGGATGCAGCAGATCGTGCGGGTCGTTGCCTGTGCCAGCAGCCGACGCAGCCGCCGTGGCAAACGGGTCGTGGATGGCTGCAAGAGCCTGCGGGTCCAGCAGAATGTCTTCCTGCTGCGGCGGCGTTCCAGGAAAGCGGCCGCTGTCTGTGCTGCCCGCGCTGCCCTGGCGGGTGATGGCGACGCCCATGCCGAGCTGGGCCGTGCCGAATGCCGGCAGATCGTCCGCCGTGACTGGCGCTGTCCCGCCGCCGGCACCTGCGGCCACGTTGGCAAGCGACGGGAACGAGGTGGCGGGCGTCCCGAACGTCAGGCCAGCGAGCGAGCCGAGCGCGTCCGGATGGCTCTGGTCGTGCGGCTTTGGCTGGAAGCGCTGCGGCTGCAGAAGGTGCGGCTGCAGGTGGTGCGGCTGTTGGTGAGAGGGCGGCGCAGCCGTGCCGGGCAGGGGCTGCGTGGCGAGGCTGCCGGCGGCATCTGCAGCAAGGCCGACGGGCAGGCCGCTGCCAGACGAGCTCTCCACGCCACTTGCCGCCGCAGCCGCATCGGCCGCCGTGCCAGTGGCCAGCAGAAAGTCTGCGGCGTCGAGCGGGCGGGTGGCCGTGGCCAGCAGCTCGCCGCTGCTGCGCTGGTGCAGCGTGCGGGCTGCGTCTGCCGCTGCGTCTGCCGCTGCTGCCGAGGCCGTTGCTGCCGCCGCCGTGGTGGTGGCATCCCAAGTACCGTCCATGTGTCGAAGGGTTTCCCAAACGTCGAATAACCGCAATGGGCTGCACCAGCTCCAAGAACGAAGAGCTGTCTGGACAACGGCTTGGTGGCAACGGCGGCGGCAACGGCGGCGGCGGCTATGGCTCGGCAGGCAGAGGTCCTGCGCAGGCGGGCGGCAAGGCGTCGGGCAGCAAGCCGAGCGGCGGCCACCGTCTGGCTGCGAGCAACAGCGACTCGACCATCAGTGCAGCGTCCGGCTCGGCGGCGGACAGAGAGGCCCGGCTGGCGGCCGCAGAGGCACGAGCAAAGGTCGGCGAGCGCCCTGCCCTGTCCCGTGTGTGCTGTCTTGGGTGCTGTCCTGTGGTGCCGTGACCGACGGCGGCTCGACTTGAAATGGACGGCAACGGCGATGCGGAGGTGGCTGACACTTGGCTGACGCTTGGCTTGCAGGCAAACGCAACTCGTGGCACGCAGGGCGGCGGCGGCGTGCTGACCAAGAAGCTCGAGGCGCAGCGATCGATCGGCCCCGGCCGCATCCCCGTCGAGGACCAGCCGGCCGCAGACGGCCTGCAGGTATGTGCGCCATGCCGCCGTTGGCAGAAGGCTGCGATGGCTTGCTGGCTGACCCTGTGGCTCGGATGTCGATCTCCAAAGTGGAAGGCAACTGTGTAACCACCAGAGCCTTCTTTCTGGCCAACAACTACAGCAGCAACTGCCACGACCTCATCTCATCTGTATCTCTCGTCTCATCATTGTCCCTATAAAATAGCGTGTTGACGCACCTTGAAGCATCCAAGCAGAGGAGTACATGGACTCGACCATCAGTGCCGTGTCTGCAAGTGTCTGTTGTTTCAGATGGCATTGGCATGGCTTGCTCGAAAGAGCGTCCACAAACAGCAGATCCACTCGCTGCATCTCCTCAAGTGGCCACTGCGCCGTTCCCTCGAAACAGTAACCAGAAGGATGCATTTCGCACTTGCAAACTCGGACGGCCACCTTTCCACCAACATACAAACAACACATGTCAACCAACTACAACAACACAGAGCCAACAGTCATTGACGAGGAGCTGGTTCGCAAAGCCATCAACGAGCAGCTCAACCCCGAGATTGCCGAGCTTGCTCGCAAAGAGGGCGTCGAGGCCTCCGAAGTCACCACGCTGCGTCTCGACTACAAGAGTAAGGCAGCAGGCTCCATGTTGGTCGCGTTGCGTCGCGTCTGCCTGTCGCGCATGGCTTGGGCTGGGCTGACTCGGCCGTGGCAGACATTCTCAAGATTGACAACCTATGGGTCTACGAGAACATCACAAGGCTGCAGCTCGACAACAACATCATAGAAAAGATTGAAAACATCAACTTTCTCAAGAACCTCCAGTGGCTAGGTGCGGGCCGCTGTGCATATCGCCGCGCTTCCGTGCCGTGCTAATCAGCTTCTCATCAACAGACTTGTCGTTCAACAACATCTCGCAGATTGAGGGTCTCGACGGGCTGTCAAAACTCACCGATCTGACGCTCTACAACAACCGCATCTCAAAGATTGACAGCCTCGACGACCTGGTCAACCTGCAGGTCTTTTCGATTGGCAACAACAACATTCCCGTCATGGAGAACGTAAGCGAGCGCTTCCAGCCAGCAATCCGCATCAACCCTGGTACACTGACTCGGCCAATGCCAGCTCGCGTACCTCATCAAATTCGAGAACCTGCGTGTGCTCAATGTCGCTGGCAATCCATTCTGCAAGAACCCCAACTACAAGTACTACTGTCTTGCCCACTTGAAGCGGCTCAAGTACTTGGACTACAGGCTTGTTGACGACGAATCAGTGCGTTCTGTCTGGTTGGCGCGCACGTCATGGTACTCATCGTGGCTTGCTCACACTGCGTTGGCTGCAATGGAATGCGACAGACCAAGATCTCGCATGAAAAGTACATTGACTCGATCATCTCGCTCGAGGAAGAGGAAAAGGTTGCTGCTGCCAAGAAGGAAGACCAGCGCAAACGCGCTGAACTGGACGCCTTGCACGGGGTGAGCTGCATGGCGTGCCCACCTATCCTGCTGTCGATAGGATAGATTGCCTAAGGCATGGCGCATCCATCTTCCAGAAAGCACACATTCTGCACGTGGATGTGCTGTTCGACACCATGTTTGGCGAGGACCACGATTTCCAGAAGCTGGTGCCGATTGCGCCGTCCATTATCTACGAGATGCGCGAGGAGTACCGCGCCAAGTTTGACATTGTCATCAAAGAGCTCAAGCATTTTGTTTTGCGCAAGTCGCAGGACAAGGCAGAGGAGATTGCGCAGGTGCGCAAGTGCATCAGCGACGTCAAGGGTGCGAGCGATGCGCAGTGTCTGGAGAAGCTTGAAGCATTCCAGCACAAGAAGAAGGAGGCGAGTCGAAGCTGTCATGCACTTGCCAACGTGCGCGTGGCGCTGCTGACATCCATGTCCGGCCGCGCCGACAGCTCATCAAAGTGGTGCAGAACTCGCGCAATGCCAAAGAGGTTGACGAGGCGCTCAAAGTGCTCCACGAAGAAACACAGTCGCTCTCTGACTTTCTCATGTCGGCCGAAATGGTCATTGTCGAGCAGTTTGAAGAGGTTGTCAAGGAGTTTGAGCGCAACTACACCGAGATGTGCACGGCCATCAACGAGACGGGCCAGACGAGCTTTGCGCGACTCCGCGAACTGGAGAATGAGCACCAGGAAAAGTTTGCCGAAGCCATTCTCGCCATGTACGAGCGGTTCAACAAGGGCGACATGGACGAAGTGGATGACGAGATCCGTGATGTGCGCGCAATGCCGTGTTCTCTGGGCAAACTGGCGAGATACAGGACCACGCTGACGCTGTGTGTGGATAGATCATGACAGACAAGGATGTGCTCATGAACGCCATCAATGCGTCCCACGACTTCCGGCTGGGAAAACTGGACCACCAGGTGAGCAGTCTTGATGGCTTGACGACCATCCGCCATTCGCAGCAGTGCTCACAGCGGTCTGTTGGCAGGAAGATGCGCTGGTCTCTGGAGTCGTGCATGACCAAGAGCAGGTGATCAAGAAGATCCACGACGACGAGATCAGACGCAATCGCGACCGTATTAGTGAGATCATTGCGTTCTTGGACAAGTGCAACCAGGAGATTGACAATGCCGAAGAGAACGCGTACTAGAAGCAGCGGATGCATGTCCACGGCGCAGCTTGAATGCCCGCATGACTGTCAGATGTCTTGTCTACGCGACAATCCAAGCAAATACATGGCTGTACTAAGCGTCGTTCATTTGCCACCCATCCACCGGCCAAGCCACGCAAACATCCCGCCAGTGGCGTTTCCAGTGCTAGCTGGGCCATCACTGCCATTGTCATTGCCATTGCCATTGCCGCCACCCGCGCCGCCTCTTTTGTTCTTCTTGACAATCGACGGCCTGCCATCATCGCCCCGAGTCTCCACGTCTCGGTCATCTGCTTTTGGCCGGCCATTCGCGGTCCCTCGTTTGTCCTTGTCGATCTGCAGTCCCTCCGAGTCGCGGCTCCCCGATCCGCCTCCGTACATGCCGCCTTCCTCAGCCATCATCTCACGAGTCCGCAGCACACGTGACCGCCGCGCACCAAAGCCGCCACCAGCGCTTCGGATACTTGCACCGTCCCCCTTTTTGCGGTCTTGCGCCAAGTAGTTGTCGACGGGCTCGGGCTCGCCAAGCGACGTGGCCGGAACAACAAAGCGCGTGTATGTCTTGCGCGGGAACGTCTCTTGCATCATGGCTTCTCGCTCGTCGGTCACTGTTTCTGGTCGCTAATCCCGCGCATGTCAGTCTCCATGCCAGCGCGACTGTTGCATGCACAGGATGAGACATGGAATACTTGCGTTTGACGACTCTTGCAGATACGTGTGCAGGAACATGAGCCGCACCGAGCGATCTGGGATGGATGAATACTGCACCATAATGGCAACTGCTGGTCAGCCAAAAGACTGAGTCGACAATCCAGCTGGCAGCCATTGGTTCGTGTGCGCGTACCTTGTGTCGCACATGCTCCATGGTGGTGTAATCCTGCATGATGAACGCTGGCATGTACATGGTTTTGCCAACATCATCTAACTCGCGCTGCAGATCCTTGGCATAGCTCAGATGCACGTGCTTGGAGAACGGAATGAACGCCGGGTGCGGCACTGCTTGGACAGCCAACACTGCTTCGTCCGGCTCGCAGTGCTCTGGCAATGGATTGATACGTGGCATGAGCGAGTACTGCACGGCTTCCTCTGGCTTGACGTCCTCGAGTTCGAGCTGAGAATCAAGCCATTGGTGTGAGATCAAGAGCGCGCGCGGTTGGAAAGCAGCAGAGTGGATGGACCTGCCTGGACAGACGACCCGTATCCAAAGACGCCGTATGAGAATGTGATCTCGAGCTCAATCTGGCCAATCTCAAAGTGCCGCCCCCAGATGTCAAACTGTCCAGAGATTGGGCTGGCCTGGCATTTGAAAGCATCCATGCACGTCAGAATGCCAGCGTATGGACAGGTTATCGTCTCACAGCTGCCTGCAATACGGCGAACCTTGACAATGTCGTGCATGTGGAAGAGCGTCGCTCCAATCGCCTTTTCCCTGCCAGACTCGTCCAGTCCAAGCAGCTCGACCTTGACCAAATTGAACGGATTCGCGCGGCTCTTGACCAGCTGCCGTGCCGTGCCGTGCCATGTCGTGCCATGCCATGTCAGTTCAGCCCACTGCTCAAGCGAGGCCAGTCGTGCCTTACTCGGACGGGAAAGTGCTTGATTTGGTCCCAAGCGACGCGCGTGCTGGAACTAGGCACGACCGTGGTACGCTGCACAAAGTTGCGGTACATGAGCGACCAGTACAGGTTCTTGTGCTCGTCAATGACTGCGTCGCCGTGTCAATACCGCTCGCTCGCCAGTCCAAACAGCGAGCAGCAGCAGCAGCAGTAACATGCCGCAGAATCCAGCTCACTTTCTTGTGGAATGACGGCAGAGCAGACCTTGATGGCCAGCACGCCTTGCTAAACATGCGTGTTGTTAGTCTGCTGTTCGGCATTGGGCATGGACAGTAAACACATACAATGGTGGGCCGGGCACACTCTTCCTCGAAAAACGCTCGCTGGACAGCAACGCCCTCGTCCAGAACATTGTCGCCAACAAACGTGTCAAAGTCGTCCTCGTCGTCGTCGTCCTCCATGAGCGACTTCCACATGGATGGCTTCTTCCCGCCGCCCATCAACGAGAATGCCATTGGTCCGCGTTTGTTGTTGGGGCTGCTGCAAAGTCGTGTTTGTGAATCTCGCCACAGACGAGTTCATCCAGTCGGCCATCCGCCGCCCAGACTTTGACGGCGTCACCGTCATCACCATTGCGCACCGTCTCAACACGATCGCCGACTACGACCGCATCCTTGTGCTGGGCGAAGGACGCGTGCTCGAGTACGATTCGCCAGCCAGACTGCTGGGCGATCCCCAAGGACAGTTTTCGCAAATGGTTGCAGAGACGGGTGCAAGCAACGCGGCCATGATCCGCGCCATTGCCAACGAGACTGCTGCCCGTGCGTCTCCTCACGCCTAGACCTCTCACTGTCATCATCTCGATTGTGTTTGCAATACACTGTACTTGTTGTGCATCCCAGCATGTTGCATGTGTGGCGACAGTTGGGTTGTGGGGAGGAGAGCTCTGAGCAGCCAGTTGCGCTTCTGCCGCATCTCTGGTCTGCTGCTGTGGCTGGCACATTGTGCACAACCAGCCGGATTCCAGATGAATGTCGCATGCCATGAAGCAACGGGATCCAGCAGACAGTGCCACGCTTGCTGGCATGGCAGACTGCAATCAAGCTGCCATATCGCCCAGCAGAATGATGTGTGGCAGATCACATAACAGCTGCGATCACTTGACCACTCACAGTACTCATGACCATGATGTCAATCCCTTCGAGTTCAAGCCCTAGTGATGCCAAAAAGCACATTCGGATTGTCTTGATTGCCCTTTGGTGGCTTCAGGCTGCTGGCTGCTTGATGATCGCATGCTTCCAGCGGCCGCCTCTGTGGCGATCGCCTTGTTTGGCAAGCCCTTTCTGGTCACGTGACATGTGGCGCACAATGAGACATTTCATCATTTTTCGGTGTTCCTGCCCACGATTCGTCAAGCACATATGTCACAAGTCGCAAGCCAGCAGACCCAAGCCAATCGAGCGCAAGAGCAGGTCCAAAAGGCCGAAGCAGCTGTCGATGAGGCACATGAGCGGGTCCTAAAGGCCGAAGCAGCTGTCGATGAGGCACAGGCGGCTGTCACGAGAGCGCAGGCAGCGGCCGATGAGGCACAGGCAGATGTCAGGGCGGCACAGGCGGCTGTTCGGACGGCGCAAGCAGCCTTACAAAACGATCCGGCCAACGCTCACCTTCAGGCTGTTCTCGATGCAGCAACCGAGGAGAGGAGCTCGTGCCGCGAGTACTGGACGTCGTGCCGCGAGGAAAGGGACTCGTGCCGCAAGGAAAGAGACTCGTGCCGCGAGTACTTGGCGTCCTGCCGCGAGGAGAGGAGTGTATGCGCAAAATGCTTGACAAGGCATATACGAGACTCGACCAGCTACTTGTTGAGCAACCGTCTGGTGAGTGCTGCTGCATATCAATGGAGGCTGCATGTGCCATGCGATCAACAGATTGCTGACACCATTCTGTGGCTGGCCGTGCCTGTGCACTCCAGGCTCGCATTCACTTGTCCCGGCTGCGACTGCTGGATCGGCCAATCACTCAGTCAATCACATCATCGACCAGATGGGAACACTTTGCCTCTCGTCGCGACAGCTTCTGGATGCATCCAAACCTCGGATGACGCGCAAGGAGTTCCTGGCCGAAAAGCTCCCGCTGCTGGATGGGCTGTTTGAGATCGGCGGCACGACAAAGAAAAGGGTGAACATTGGCAAGACATTGTCGCACCGCCTTGTCAAGAGCATCCTCAAGCACCTCGACTTTGATGCCGACCCAACCTTCTGGAGCATGCCAATGTAAGTGACATGCTGTCTTTGTCATGATCGCGTTTGGTGCCACACCTGCAAGCCTGCCCATTTGACTCATCTCTTCATGCTGTCCAGGGAGCTTTCACTTGATGGGCTGCGGCAGTTGCTCGTCGCAGTTCCGGTCGCAAATGAGGCAGGCGTCGCCTTGAACGCCAACACCATCCTCAAGCTGATGACGCCATGGCTCAGATCTGGGTCTGAGACCTTCGTCATTGAGCAGCCTCTCGATGCATCTGGCAGACCCGACGCCATGCTGTTGATTGACGGCGTGGCTGCACTTGCCATCGAGTACAAGTCGCCAGCAGCCGTCATGGCATCAAGCACCAACCATCCACAGCTTGGCAACAGCGACAGCAACAGCAACAGCAACAACAACAACAACACTGCCAACCATTCAGCAAACCAGATTGCTGGATATATCAAGGCGAAAGATGGCCCAAGCCTGGGCATTTTGTTCTGTTGGAGCCATTTGTGGCTTTTCGAGCGGCGCGATGGCATCGTTTTAGTCTCGCCGCCAATCCAGCATGACCAGCAGCTCCAGCCACTGACAGCTGCCGAGCATGAGTCGGTTGACATCACGACTGATGTTGAAGACCATGCGGTATTAGCCAGTCGGCTGTCTGTCAGCGGTGCTCTGTTTGGGATGATCCTCGAGGCGCGGCGCCGACACGAACAAGCTGGCGGCATGGCGTCACAGCAGCAAGTCGACGACAGTGTGGATGCAACGGGTGGCTCGGATCAAGGCGTTCCTGACTCGAACTCGGGTTCTGAGCAAGATCATGAGGATTCTGCAAGTGATGGAACGCATGACAGCAACAGCATCGCTCCAGCAGGCCACAGCAGCAGCCGCGCGAACACTGAGGCTCAAGAGGACCTCGATGATGGCAGCGAGCATCTCAAGGACGCCACACAGATGCATGCAGTGTTGCCATCTGGCCTGGATCGTGCATTGCTTTCCGCCGAGGCCGCCGACGCCGCCGAGGCTGCTGAACCAGCAGATCTGACAGCAGCTGCCCAGCCTCATCCATCAGCACCAAGCGCGGCTGATGCCATGGATCGCGAACAAGAGGCGACACTCCAGGAACTTGGGGCGCGTCATGGTTTGACCTTTGGCAGCAAACTCGGCAGTGGACGGGATGCGGTTGTCTACGACGGCGTTTATGACGGCCAGCCATGCGCGATCAAGACCATGATGACCAGCAAGCGCCTCGATGTTCATGATCTCAAGTTCTTATGGAAGCACGAGGCGAGAGTGTATTCCATCCTGGCCGAACTCCAGGGAGTCCGCATTCCGCGGCTGTTCAAGGCCATCTGGGATGACACAGCCTCCTGCGGCATCCTCATCCTGTCGCGAGGCACTCCCCAACGCACGGCATGGACAATCGCAGACCGTGCACTTGCTGCGGAGGCAATGGCGGCAGTCCACGCCAAAGGCGTGATGCATGCCGATGTCGCCAAGCGCAACTTTGTCTTTGCAGAAGTGGATGGACAACGGCAAGCATGGCTGATTGACTTTCAGGATTCGGTGGTTTGTGCCGATGAGGACCCGTTTGCCTGTATGTTTATGGACGATGACACACAGAAAGCATCAGAGATACAGACAGTCATGTCCTTCAACTGCATCGAATGAAAGAATGTGCTGCGGCGTTAATCAGTAACCATGGCATGACAGCCACAACGCCGATCAGAATGAGTGCATTTGATGTGCGTGAACGCCAATGACCGAGTCAGACGGCCGATCAGCCGGTAGCATGACGGTGACTGGTTGCTTGAACGCGAGTGTCTTGACTTGACGTGTGAACCGTTCCCACCAGCACGTGGATGCCTATAAAATGCGTGGCTGGCAGCCGCCCCCTCCTTCCATCCAAACCACAATGAGCGGCAACCCAATCACGCAGGAAGACAAGGCACGCATCATGTCGGCAGAGGCCCGCCACCACGGTGGACAGGTTCCCGCCGGATCGTGGGGTGCTCGCGCGCAGAGCTATGCAGACAAGGGCTCTTCGCAAGGTGCGTCCAAGGGAGGCGCTGGCGGCGGCTCTCACGGCAGTGGCCACAGCAGCGGTGGCCATAGCGGCTCTCACGGCGGCTCTCACGGCGGCAGCCACGGCAGCAGTGGCAAGCGATAATCTCGCTCGAGCAGCATTCAGCCCGTTGCAGCTCTCAGTAGCAACCATTGCATTCTGTCCGTTTCATCCAAATGAAGCTGGTTGCAACCACATGGCGATGATGTGCACGACAATGCTCCCGCAGATCACCATGACATCCAGGAGACCGATCCTGCAATGAGCGAGTATGCAGGCTGTCCAGCTGCAGATCCAGCACGAATAAATGCGACCACATTGCAGCCTATTCCAGACTTGCATCCAGACGATCCCATGAGGAGCACACAAGCAACGATGCAGCCAAGTAGCGATGCAGCGATGCAGCTGGAAGGACAACCGGCGAACGGCATGCATGCGTACTCGATTCATTGCCAATCCCCGCACAGACTACTTCATGTACTTTTTGCGGTAGTACGGAATGAGCTTCTTGAGGTGCTTGCGCTGGGTGGCCGTTGCGAGCACACGCTTCTTGCGCATGATGCGCTTCCAGCCGACACGGTTGTGGTTGAGGCGGGTGCGGCCGGCTCGCACGTCAGAATCGCTGTGCACCATGGCATGGCATGCAGTGTCGGTGCATGTCCCACATTCTCATGTGTTGCAATGGCTCTTGTTGGACGAGATCGCGTCGAGTGGATCTTGTCCTCACATCCACAAAGCGAGCAAGCGGCTGTGGCGATGCAGGCGGAGCGACAGACAGACATCGCAAACGCAGACGCAGTCAGCGACGAGCAGCCGGCTGTGGTCGAGCCAGGACAGCCGCCAGCCAAGCGACTCAAGACAGCAGCAGCGACCGCACAGCCATGTGAGCCTCGCTATGTGGTGCCGCCAGCCACCAGCGACCTCGCCTTCGGCAGCAGCCACTGGGACGGCAAGCCCGCCGAGATCCACGCCATGATCCTCAAGCACGCCGGCCTTCTCACTCGCTTCCTGTGCGGACTGCTCGGCGACACGGACACACTCGACGAAGCGACCAAGCGGCAGCTGTGGATCGAAGCATTCAAGATGGACTGGCAGGGCGATCTCGACCTGCTGCCTGACGTTGATCTGTCGGCCAACAACGGACTGCTCCTCGCGCACTCTCGCTCCATGTACGACCGTCTCTGCAAGCGCTTTCCACAGCACACCGAGCCCTTAGATAAGGAACTACAAGCCATGTACAACAGCTACGATGTATCGTTCTTCGACGGTCACTTTGACAACCGCCGGCTGATGTTCATTCCGATGCGGCACGGCTGGTTAGACCTGCTCGACTTTACGTATCCGATCGCACTCGCTCGCATTGCCATCCGCTTTGGGTTCGTCGACCTGCTCAAGCATCTCGACGACAAGTACAAGACGCTCCAGCACTGGACTGCCAAACGTGATCCGACAAGCGATTACTGGTGTGATGCCGTCGATCCAGCAGCGAGCCGCGGACATCTTGGTGTTGTGCAGTACCTGTTTGAGGCAGGCGTGACGGGATGCACAACTCGCGCCATGGACTGGGCGGCTGAAAACGACCATCTTCATGTCGTCGTCTGGCTCCACGAGAACACGATTGCAGGATGCACGACTGCCGCAATGGACGGCGCGGCTGGAAACGGGCGCCTGCATGTCGTCAAGTGGCTGCATGCCAACAGGACCGAAGGATGCACGGCCAATGCAATGAACGGCGCGGCTTCCAACGGCCATCTGCATGTCGTCCAGTGGCTCCGTGAGAACAGGACGGAAGGATGCATGAGTAACGCAATGATTTGGGCAGCCAGGCATGGCCGCCTTAATGTGTTGCAATGGCTCCATGAAGCCTGCGGTGAAGCATGTACGTCCGCCGTAGCTGATGAAGCCATCAAGCATGGGCAAGTGGACGCTGTCAAGTACATGCACTCGAAAGGCGGCCGCGCATCAAGCAATGCCGTTGAGACGACAGCCAGATGGGGCAGTATCGAGATGGTGCAGTACTTGGTCGATTGCGGATACGCGGTTGAGCTCGGAGCACTCAAGTGTGCCTGGAATGCAACCATTGTCAACATTCTTCTTGGCAGCCTCACGCTGGACCAGGCACAGGCGCTGCTCGCGGAAGCCAACCGAGGAAATGGCACAAAGACCACCACCATCCGGCGACTCAAGTCGACCATCAAGAAACTGCAAACGTCAAGCAAGTGATGGATGCACAGCCAAGACTCGCAGTTGGAATGAAGGCGTGATGATCATGCTTGTGAGAGTGTTGAGGACATTCGGTGGTTCATCTGCAAGTCCACTCCGCCGCTTGAGCACGGGCAAGCTGTGAGAGCAGCAAGTATGGTCAAGTGGATACATGCACATTGTTGTAAGTGCTCGCAAAGCAAGCTCCGTCTGTCAAGGAATCGGCTCGTCGGCAACAACTCTACAGGGTCCATGTCCAGCCAGTGCACACACCAGCAGCCGGCAGCAACAAAAGCAACGCCGTGGCATGCAGCACGTATGTGCAAAAAGGAGAGCGATGCCAGATGGGCAAAAGAGAAACTCCCCGACGGGGAATCGAACCCCGGCCGCCACGGTGAGAGCGTGGAATCCTAACCACTGGACCATCGAGGACTAGCGCTTCTTGTGGAACAAAAAGCCCCGCGGCAGTATGCCCCGGATGAGCACAGCACCATCTGCCAACGTACTGTGAGGAATAGATCTGTCATGTATTTCCCTGGAGGGCCATGGCACCAATGACAAGCGCCTCTGCCTCGTCGGGATCCAGCGACCTGTCCAGCGAGTAGATCTGGCAGGAGCGTCAGTGGATTGCAGGGCACAGAGAGAGAGAGAGAGAGAGAGAGAGAGAGAGAGAGAGAGAGACGAGCGAGCATCACACCTTTGAAATGGCGTCCATGTCCCGCAAGGCAGCCAGATCGAGCGAGTCGGCGACATGGGTGCCTTGGATGTGGTGTTTGAGACGGGCGAGGACCTCCTGGGCGAGGGAGTCGGATAGAGGGAGTCAGACAGCAGACAGACAACAGACAGACAGACACAGCAGCCAGACAGACGCACGTCGTCGTTGGGATCGAGCGAGACGACGAGGATGGCGGACGTGGCCGACGACAGGCCAAAGCGCGCAAAGGCGTCGGCGATGGAGGTGTCGGGCGAGAGGGCGAGCAGGATCTCGGCCTGCAGCGAGCGGGTGCGCATGCGGCCGGCGAGCACGTTGAGGCGGGCCTTGGCGACGGCGACGGCCAGCTGGAACGGCGACAGCAGGCGGGCGGCGTCGAGGTACGTGGCGGACGGCGGGCCGAGCGGCGACGGCGGGGCCCGCAGCAGCGGCAGCAGGGCCGCGGTGTTGGCGACGCCCGTGAACAGATGCACGTGCGGGCAGCCGAGGATGTCGCTGGTTGCTGCTGCTGCTGCTGCTGTCGTTGTCGTTGTCGTCGCCGTCGCCGTCGTGGCAGGCGGCTGCGGCAGGTCCAGCAGCGCAGGCACGGCCAGAACCGCCATGATGATGGACACTTGCAGTCAAAGCGTGTTTCGCAGGTCGCAACCGTCGTGTCTGTCCTTCATCGTATCTGACGTTGTGCAACCTTCTTTCCGCGCAACTTACCAGCCGTCCTACGAGCCGTTCAACGAGCCTTCCTACGAACCTTCCTACGAGCCTTGCTACGAGCCTTCCTACGAGCCTACCAACCAGCCAACCAGCCAACCAACCACCACGCCGCCCACCACGCCGTCCCTCGCCACGCCCCCGCCCACGCCCACGCCGCGCCCCTGCGTCTACAGCCACCGCTTCGAAGTCGTTGCCAACGACTACCTCGCCGATCACCTGCTGCACCACTCCAACTGCCTGTGACTGCCTGTGCCCTCGTGCTCCATTGCCCATCTGCCCTCTTGCCCCCATCTGCCCATCTGGCCCATCTGCCCAACAGCCAGTAAGCCGTCCTGCCAACACGCCATGCCGGCCGTCCGCGCTGCTGCGGCCCTCGTCGCCCGCATCGCCCACCCGCCTGCCCCGCCTGCCCCGCTCGTATCGCTGCCATCGCTGCCATCGCTGCCATCGCTGCTTCGTCGCGTGCGCCGCTTGCACGTGCAAGAACGTGCGTCTGCTCGCCCGTCGCCAGCCCGCGTCGCCCGCTCGCTGTCGACCCTCGCCCGCCCCTCGGATGCCGGTGCCGGTGCCGGTGCCGATGCCGCCCCCTACAACCCCGCTAGTCCCGCTGGCCCCTCCAGCCCCGCTAGCCCCGCTGCCATGACGTGCGGCCTGCCCGCCCCCGCCTCGCCGTTTCATTCTTCCCCGCTTGCGGCCTTTCGCTCGTTTGCGCTCAAGGCCCTCACCGCCAAAGCGTCCTGCTGGCACGAGCCTTTCCGTGCCCTGTCATCGTCGTCATCACCGTCATCGCACTCATTGCACTCATCGCACTCATCGCCAGACTCGCCGCACGCGCCAGACTCGGACGTCCCAGCCGGCACCTTGGTGCGCGAGCCTGCCGCCCGCCGCGTCGTGATCGTCGGCTCGGGCGGCCTCTCCATCGGCCAGGCCGGCGAGTTCGACTACTCGGGCTCGCAGGCCATCAAGGCTCTCAAGGAAGAGGGCGTCCACACCATCCTCATCAACCCCAACATCGCCACCATCCAGACCGGCCGCGATCTTGCCCATGTCGTCTACTTTGTCCCCGTCCGCCCAGAGTACATCGAGTACGTCATTGAAAAGGAAAAGCCCGACGGCATCCTGCTCACGTTTGGCGGCCAGAGTGCCCTCAACTGCGGCATCGAGCTCGCAAACTCTGGCGTCCTGGCCAAGCACAACGTCAAGGTGCTCGGCACGCCCATCAAGACGCTCGAGCTGTCCGAGGATCGCGACCTGTTTGCCAAGGCCCTTCAAGGTGGACACGACTGTCGTGCTTTGCGTGACTGACTGTTGACTGACTGACTGGCTTGGATGCTTGTCTTTCTCCCGCTTCTCATATCTTGTCTTTCCATCGTATCCAACCTGATCTACAGAGATCAACATCCCGGCCGCCAAGTCGGTTGCTGTCAACACCGTCGAAGACGCGCTCGCGGCTGCTGCCAACATTGGCTACCCGGTCATTGTTCGCTCGGCTTACGCGCTGGGCGGCCTTGGATCCGGCTTCGCCGACGACGAGCCCGCCCTCTACCATCTCGCCACAAAGTCCCTCTCGCTGTCGCCGCAGATCCTTGTCGAGCGCTCCATGAAGGGCTGGAAAGAGGTCGAGTACGAAGTCGTGCGCGATGCCGAGAACAACTGCATCACCGTCTGCAACATGGAAAACTTTGACCCCCTCGGCGTGCACACGGGCGACTCGATCGTCGTGGCTCCCTCACAGACGCTCTCGGACGAAGAGTTCCACATGCTCCGCACGGCGGCCATCAAGATCATCCGCCATCTCGGCGTCGTCGGCGAGTGCAACGTGCAGTAC
>JAHLKH010000308.1:0-21777 GCA_025526915.1 Entophlyctis helioformis | reverse complement strand
CGTGGTGGTGGTGGTGGTGGTGGTGGCAGCCAAGGCGTCGGGCGTGGCCAGCAGCGAGTCGACGTACAGCGGCTCGAAGACGGCGTGCTCGTAGCGTCTGCGGTAGCCGTCGAGGCGGACGGGCTGCGGCGGTGGTGGAGCCGGCGGTGTTGCCGTAGTGCAGGCCGGCGGCGGCATGGCTGGGGTGGTGGGCCGCGCCAAGGCCGTAGCCGTAGCCGTGGCCGTAGCCGTGGCCGCCGTAGCTGTGGCTGCCGTAGCTGCCGTAGCTGTGGCCGCCGAGGCTGTAGTCGCCAAACGAGTAGTCGAACAGGCGGCCGTTGCCCGACGTGGTGGGCACCGAGAAGGCGAGCGACGGGCGACGGCGACGGCGACTGCGACTGCGACTGCGGCGCTGCGGGCGAGGCTGCAGCCATGGCTTCAGTGCGCGCCGCAGAGGCTGCATAGGGCAGGCCGCCCGACTGGGCCGCCGGCTGGGCCAACACGCTGCTGCTCATGGGCGTCGGGTTGGTGTTGCTGGGTGTGGTGGTAGTGGAGACGCAACAAACAGTAACGGGATTGCGGACTGTTTGCTTTGATTTGGGTTGTTTGCGTCTGTTTGCGCAACGGTTGGCAACAACAACAAGCAGGCCGCAAGCAGCCGGGCTGTCAGTGTGGTAACAAGACAAAACAAGCAGACAAGGCAACAACCAGACCACAGGCAGCAAGGCAGGCAGATGGGCGACGAAGAGGGCGAGATCCGCTGCATCTGCGGCTTCCCGCACGACGACGGCTTCACCATCCAGTGCGAGCGCTGCTTCGTGTGGCAGCACGCCGTGTGCGTGTCCATCACCGCAGACACCGTGCCCGACCAGTACCTGTGCGAGCTGTGCGATCCGCGCTGGCTGGACGTCGAGGTGCGTCGCTGGCACTCGTGGCGGTGGTTGTGCTGCACTAGAAGGGGTGGTGGTTGTACTAGAAGTGGTGGTTGTACTAGTGGTTGTACTAGTGGTGGTGTTGCACCTGTGGTGGTGGTTGTACTAGTGGTTGTACTAGTCGTAGTCGTGTTGTGTTGGTTGTGGTGCTGGTTCCACTAGTCGTAGTCGTGCTGGTTCCACTAGTCGGCCACCACGACCACTACGACCACCACGACCTTGAACGCCCGCGTGCTCACACCCTCAGACAGAAGGCCGTTGCGCTGCAGGCGCGCAGGCTCAGAGACGCCCGCGACAAGGCCGCCAGACCCGCGCGCGCAGCAAGGCAGCCGCCACAGGCAGCACACGCACGCCACGCACGCCGCAGGGGAACACAACCACAAACAACACCAACACCAACGCTCCGTCTGCATCTGCGTCATCAGCCCATCCCGCGCACGCTTCTTTTACAGCGTCGTCGGCTGCGTCTGCGCAGGCTTCGGCTGCTGCTGCGACTTCGGCCGCGGGCCAGACCCCTGCTGCCGCTGCCCTCGCTGCACACGGATCGGCCCTCGGATCGGTCCACGGATCGGCTGCTTCTGCGCTGACTGGCGCTCTCGACAAGATCGACAAGAACTCGCCCCGCAAGCGCAGAGATGCTACTTCTGCTGCTGCTGCTTCGGCCAGCGGCCTGCCAGAAAGAGACCAAAAGGACGCGCATCCCAAGAAGCAAAAGTCCCGCGCAAAGGACCGCGACTCCACCGCGTCGGCCCAGTCACACCAACACGCCTTGTCATCGGCACCGGCAGCAGGCGCACCCTTGTCTGCACACCCGTCGTCTGCTTCTCTGCTCGGCGCGGCATCTACGTCTGCCTCTGCCTCTGCATCTGGACCCAACGCCCACAAATCTCACACCGCCAAGAAAGCGCCAACGAGATCCCTCCGATCCCTACTCCAACACAGCAGACCCTCACGACACGCGGCCGCTGATCTCGTCTGCCATGCGCCAGTCGTCGTCGTCGTCCTCACTGACGCATCCATGCTCGCACACGATGGCAGCACCGCGTCGTTTCAGCGTCTGGCCTCAGAGTCCAGCCGCATGTCCTCGATGAACAGGCCGCGTATTCTCGCCAGCCTGGCGGTTCCGGCGGCATGCAGGGCTCTGCGCAATATTCTGCATACGACAAGGATTATTCGGGCCTTGGTGGCCGCGGCGCTGGTCACTCTGCCTACACCGGCCATGACGACGACGAGGCTCATTTCATGGGCAACTCCAACAACTCGGCCAATCCATCGCGGGACGCAGAGTTTATGAGCACGGCCAAGGACCGCGATCCGCCGACTGCGCGTCAAAAGTCGCAGTCGGCGTCTCAGGTGCTGCTGCTGCCGGCCATCGCGTGCGACATCACCTGAGCCGTTTATTCGCATGCGGCGCAAAGTGGTCAACGAGGCCCACATCCAGTTCCCATCCATGTACGAGGCCGAGTACGCTGCTTTGTCGACGGATACGCAGACACGACGTCCTTGTCGATCGCGTCCCTGGACCTCGAGACCCACCTGTCTGCCCTTGTCGGCAGTCTCAAGACGACAGCTGTGCTGTACACACGGCCGGCGTGGGATGCCAGCGTGATGGGATATGACCCCAAGCGGCCACAGCCGTTGGTGCCTGGATCGTCTCCCCAGCTCGCTCAGTCGCAGCACGTGGCTGATGAGAGCGTGGTGGAGACGCAGCTGTTCCTGACGATGCTCGTACAGACCGCGATCGTACAACGATGCTACTGTTGGTGCTGTTGATCCTGTTGATCCTGTTGGTGCTATTGATGCTGCAACATCGTCTGGCCGGCGACGGTCCAGCTCGCCGCTGGCCAAGAATCTGCCTCTGATACCCACCAGCCAACAGATACGGCACCTGATACCACCACAGCCACTACAGCCACCGAATCCGCCACGGCACTGCCACAACGACTGCAGCATCTGTCCGTCAGGAACCACAGCCGGCACAGCCGACCATGCCAGATCTGCTGGCCATGAAATGCACTGATCTCGCCAGCCGTCGTTTGCCGCTCTTCCAGCACCGCTCGACGACGGTTTCGAATCTGGCGCACGCCAGATGGCCCTCTTTGCCACGGCCGAGATCCCGCCCGGCGCGTTCGTGTCCGAGATCAAAGGGTCGCTTATCCACGACGGGCTGCTGGATCTCAAGCGGCGGTACATCTCGAGCGTACCAATGCCGATGGGTCTGGTGTTGTCGCCCCGCCGTTTGTGTTTTACCATCCGTTTGGCGGTGCGAATGTGGATGTGCGTGCTGTGCACGTTGATCGCAGCGAGAAGGAGACGGCAGACGGGCGGGACGAGCAAAGGGCCGGCCTTGAGCAGGACGTCAAACGACCGTCATGCGGCTGGCTGTTGATGCTCGCGAGCGCGGATCGCGCGATGGCCGGTTCGCGCGCTTTTCGTGCGGCGGTCCCCATGCTCTCGCACCCAATGCGCGTCTGCAGACTGTTCTGTGCGTGTCGCCCACGAGGCTGCGCTCATGTCTGCGTCGGCGACATCTGCTCATGCCGACGGCCCCGACGAACAGGCCACCGTGCCCATCAACGACCGCCTGCGGCTGTGCATCTTCTCGACACGGGATATCCCTGCGGGCGGCGAGGTGGTGCTGGATCTCGGCAGTGGCGGCGGCAGTCGAAGCGAGTGGGCTGGTTTCCCGTGCACTGTGCTACCAACCAGCTTCCCAGCGCTGGCAGAGTCCAAGACAGACGAGCTGCCGACCGACAAGCGGATGCCGAGTCGCTGCGCCGTGCAGCGACTGAACGCGTTCCACGAGTACCAGCAGACCCACGAGTCGGCGGACGAGCCCGGCGACATTGAGCCGTCGGACCCGTACTTTGCGGCACTCTTGCAGCGAGACAAGGAGCGTCGTGCGCGGATCGATGCGGACGATGCGGAGCGACGGCGCGCGATGGAGTGGGCGACGGCAGCACGGGTTCCGCGGCTTGCTCGTGCGCTTGACCCGGCGTTGTTGCTGCCGATTGTGCCAAAGTCCGACCCCGTGCCCGAGCCTGAACCCGAGCACGATCCCGAATCCAAATCCAAGACTGATGGCGGTGATGCTGTTGGCGCGGCCGAGGCGGCTGCCAAACCCGTCGATCGCTACAGCCGGCTGGGCGGCAAGAAAGCGTGGATGCGGCTGTATGTGGGCGGCGGTGTGGAGCCATCTGCTGACGTTCAAGACGCGACAACAGCCAAGCGCAAGCATGGGCTCGTGTCGCCGTCGCACGAATCGGCGACGACACAGAGCGGCTGCACAAGACGGCTCGGCTCGATGACGATTCTGTTGGTGCTCGTGACGACGCGACACCGCACGCCTCGCCTGATCCCGGTGCTGCCATCTTTGACTCGCGCTCGCCTGCCGCCGCGTCCGCTGGCTTCAAGTCACCGCTCGCGACGGCGGCCTCCAAGTTGGCAGGCGGTGCAGACGACGCGGCGGGAGCCCCGCTCGTTCGTCGCGTGTCGCTGCGTGACTTTATGATGAAGCGCGGCATGAGTGCGACGGCCGTTGTCGGCCCTGGCAGCAGCAGTCTTGGCGCCACGTCGACGGTCGCCGAGGATGGCGAGGACAGTGTTGCTGGTGGGGATACGAGCATGGACGTGGACGACAGCATGGAGGGCATCAAGGTCAAGGTCGAAGCAGTTCACGTCACCGGTGATGGTGGCGAGTCGACTGGGAGCGGCGCGCCAGTCCGGCGTCGGCGTCGGAATCGGCTGCGGTCTCTGCGCCGGCGTCACCGTTGCCGCACGTGCCGGTCGTCAAGAGCGAGAGCGAGACGGGATCGGCTGTCGGTGGTGCAAGCCTGGGCAGGGACGCGTCGCCCGACCCGATGGTTGCAGTGGTGAGCGTCACGCCCACGACAACGTTCAAGCCGACGTCGTCGAGCTTCCTGCAAAAGTACCAGGCGATTCTTGGCAAGCGCAAGGACGTGCCCGATGCGGCTGGATCGGTTGGCGACGAGGCGGGCTTGGCCGATGCTGCTGTAAGTCATCGTGCTGTCTGCATGGGCTGCGCGTGTGCATGGTACTTACTGTCTGATGTCAGGCATCGACGGGACGGGCGAGGAGACGCCCCAGAGCGCCGCGTTGACGGGGCTTGGTGTCGTTGCACCAGCCACTGCTGGCAGTCGTGCACTGAGTGCTTCCAGCACATCGCCCGCGTCTGCTCTGCCAGCTGCGCCGCCGCCCATCGACGACCGCGGCAATATGCTCCGGTCGCCCATCATGTCGGCATCACGCGACCATCTCGACGGCGCCAGTGCACCGCCCCCGTTGTCGCGCACCGCCTCGCTTGCTGGATCGATGCGCGGATCGCTGTCGGGCTCGCCGTACCTGGGCAGCCATCCAGCCGCGTCTCGACCACCGCCACTTTCGGCCCTCCAAGCCCGCGCCACACTCATGCAGCCGCTCGCACACGAGGCGGCACCCATCCCATTATCGCTTGCCTCGCACGACCGCGACCGCGACTATGCCAACCGATACCCAACGCAGGCGCACGAGCGGGCCGCGTCGACTGACCCCCTTTTGGCTGCGAGCGCCAGCACGAGCAGCGCGGCACTCAGTCCTGTCGCGGTGTCCAAATACGGCGGCGGGCCGTTTATCGGACGACGCGAGCCGCCTATCCAGCGACCGCCGTCGCCCGAAGCGATGATGGCGGCGGACTACCCGCTGCCACTCCCTCCACAGCAGCAGCAGTCGCCGCAGGAGCAGCAGTTGTTGATACGGCGTGGGCAGCTGCCGTCAACACAGCCTGTGCCGCCGCCTTCTGGGGGACTGGACTCGCGATACCTGCCGATGGGTGCATTGCCTGTCCCTCCCCACTTGTCAGCCACTGGTGGCGGTGGCGTTGATGGCGATGTGCGCGACCGTGACCGTGACCGCGACCGAGACCGCGACCGTGAGCGCTATGGCGATCCGCGCGAGCTGCGTGACCGACTGGACTGGAACCGCGAGCCTGATCGTGACAGAGACAGAGACAGGGACCGCGACAGGGACCGTGAGCGGGACCGTGACCATGATCGTGACTGGGACCGCGACAGACGCTATGGCGGGCCTCCACCGCCTCTGATGCCGCCGTCTGGCCCGCCACTCATGTCGATGGGTCCTAATGCCGGCCTGCCACTGTCCATGGCCGGTGATGGCGGCGGTCTGCCGTACGACACGAGACGGCCGCCTGCAGGGCCGGGCGGTCCGCCAGGCTTCAGGCCGTACCCGGGCCGGCCACTATCGCCGTACTCTGAGCGGTACAAAGCAGCAGCAACAGCGGCGGAGGTGCTGGTGGCGATCGGCTTCGATACGATCCCCTTGGCCCGCCACGGCCGATGCCGATCGGGCCGCCTGGTGATCGCTACGGACGGTACGGAGGGCCGCCTGGGATGGTTGGACCGCCTGGCCCACGCGACCGATACCCGCCGCCTGGCATGCCGTACGAGTACCGCGGTGGCGGTGGCGGCGGCGGCATTGGAGGCGGGCCGGGACAGCCGCCGCATATGCCGCTGGAGCCTGGACCGAGACGCGGTGGCGGTGGCGGCGGTGCGGGGCCCGACGAGTATCGACGGTATGCGGACGAGCCGCGTGAACGGGATGCCAGGGACGGACGCGATGGACGGGATATGCGCGACTGGGATGCGCCGATGGGCGTGGCCGGGGGGCCGCTGTCTCGCGAGCGGGACAGGGAACGCGAGCGCGAGCGCGAGAGGGACCGCGACAGGGATCCACGGGATCCACGGGACGGCCGTGATGGTCGCGAAGGACGATTGCTGCCTGTGCGGGAACGCGACTTTCGTGACCGCGACCGCGACCGGGAGCGAGACCGAGAGCGAGACCGTGATCCTCGGGATGTGCGCGACGGACGGGACCCGAGAGACGAGCGGTTTCTGTCGAGCCTGCCGCCGCCGCCCATGGACCGTGGCCGCGAGCGCGAGCGTGATCGGGAGCGTGACCGCGACCGGGATCGCGAGCGTGACCGTTCTGACGTGGGTTTTTCGGGCGATGGCGGCCGGCCTGCATCGATGCCCTTTGCCGCCAAACGGCGTGGATCGCACTCGCCCGTGGCCGCGCTCGCTGCCGCTGGGCCCGTCGGCTGGTGACCCTGCAGCGCCTTTGCCGTTTCGGTCGCGATCGCGCTCACGGTCACGATCGCCGCCGCCGCCTCTGGGACTTCGACGCAGCGATGAATGGCGGGGGCCGCCGTCTCTGTCGCCCACACGGCCGTTGCGTATCCGCACTACGAGCTACACGGCGGCGGTGCCAGTGGTGGCCAGACCGTCGCATCACCCTCGACTGCATCTGCCAAACCAAGCGCAGCGTCCTCGCATGCACCAGCCCAGCAACCAACTCGGGTGGCGGCCAGCCGCATTCATTGTCGCATGCAAGCGACAGGGCATCTGCGACGACAGGGGCAGCACCGCCATCATCAATCGCCGGCGCAGCGTCGACGATTCTTGGAGCGATTGTCGCTGACCGAGACCGCGATCTGCGCGATGTGCTCCGTGAGCGCGAGCGGGAACGGGAACGGGAGCGTGCCGAGCGAGCCGAGCGCGAGCGCGAACGAGACGCCCGGCGAGAGCGCGGCGGCGATCGGGAGCGAGAGTACCGGCGTCGGTGATGGACGATTGCGGATTGTTTATGTTTTCCAGCGTCTATTTGTCCGCAATAAAGTGCACAACAAACAAAAGGCCGCGTGCGATTGTTGGCGGCAACAAAGCCAACAGCGCAACAACAACAACGGCAACAAAGCCAACAGCAGCTACTTGGCAGCAGCAGCAGCAGCAGCAGCAGCAGAAGCAGCAGAAGCAGCAAGCCGCCATCGACCGAATCCCTCGCCTGTCTGGCTGCCTGCCCGAGTGCCGGCAAGACTGCACGACAGCGAGACTGCGACACTGCAAGCCAACAAGCGACGACGACAGCGCCACTCACCGGCCGGGGCGGCAACACATAGACGATGGGTCGCATGGTGCTCTTCAACCGGCGGCTGCAGGTGTCGTCGGACGACCTGTACCTGACGGTGCTCTACATGGTCCTTGTGCGCTGCGTCTGGTGCGTGCGGTCGGTGTCGTTGTTGCCGTTCTTGTGGTGGTGGTGGTGGTGGTGGTGGTGGTGGTGGTGGCCGTTGGCGGTGTGCCAAGGCGGGCAGTGTACAGCTGCACCGACAGATGTCAACAGATGCCAACATATCGACGGATATCGGCAGATATACACACAGACAGCGCACAGAGACTAACGCCAACGCCGACGCACCCGCTGCTGCCAGGACGCCCATCATCATCTACACGTACGTGCTCGTCGCGGCGGCGTGCGACTGGTCGTGGATCGTGCGCTGGTACCTGTTCGTATACATGATCCTCGGCTCGGCCGCGCTGCTGGTCGAGGCCGCCATCTGCTTCCTGTCGACCCGCGGCACAATGGTCGACAAGCGGCCGCGGCGCTTTGTTGGGTGCGTGCGTCTGCGTGTGTGTGGCTGCCGTGCACTGGCTGCCGTGTGTCTGCGTGTGTGCGTGTGTGTGTCTGCTTGTGGCCGCTGCTGCTGCTGCGTTGGGAGGGGCGGTGACTGGCCCGCCATCGATCCCCGCCGGGTCCGTGTGTCGGCGCATCTGTTGCGCATCTGCTGCGCATCTGCTTGCGCATCCGCCTGCCGGCCACGTGAGCCGTGCCGCCATGTGGCCAGCGCGCGTGCTGGTGCACACCGCGCATCTCGGCAAGCGCGGCGACCCGTGATGTGGCCTGTGCCCGCTGTGCACTGCGGGTCGATGCGCGCAGCCACAACTCGACCACACACGCACCAACACACACAGGAACCCGCCAGATCCGCCTCCTTTGCTCCCCTTCTGGCCGCCCTGCCGGCTGCCCTGCCTGTCGTCCGTCGGGCTGACATCATCCATCTGCTGACATCACGCGTCGCGACAGGCCGCTCTGCCACCTCGACATCCTCCTCGTCGGCCTGGACTTTGTCGCCCAGATCTTTGGCATCTACGCCACCTTTGGCTACCCCATGAGCGAAGGCGCCATCGCCGCCGCCTGCACCACCCTGCCCCAAACTACTCCGTCGTGCTCATCCACATGGTCATCATCTGGGCCCTCCTCACGTCCTTTGGCTTCTTCCTCGTCGTCGGCACCGCCTTCTTCGGCTCGCGCCGCAAGAAGCGCGTCTTCAACATGAACAAGTACCTCAAGGTCTGGCAGCGCCGCATCGAGTGGCTGTGCTCCGGCCCACACTCGCGCAAACGCGAGGGCCAGGAGGTCATCCTCAGCATCTCCAGGGAGCTCGCAGACTACTTCCACGGCGTGGATTGGGCCGTCACCGATATCGCCGTCGGCCTCATCCTGCTCAAGCGCGAGCAGAAGATGGCTCGCGAGGCGTCAGAGGTCCGCGCCGCTGTGCCGTCGCAGTTTACAAACAGCATCCAGCCGGAATCCACCCCAGGCATGATGACGCCAAAGTTTGGGCCTTCGGCTGGACCGCATGTGCCTGGATTCCGCGAAGTTGGTCTCGACAGGCTTGCGCACAAGGCCAGTGTCGTCACACTCGCGCTCGACGCCCCTCTGCTTGCACTGAGCGAGCCGTCTCGCGGCACTCTGGGCAGGGACGGCGCACCTGCTCCCCACATGGATCTGCGCGTGGCTCGCGCGAGTGTTCTTGATCCGTTTGAGCCGCTGCAAGTCGCCATTCCACAACTGGCAAGCAAGCTGGACGGGGAAGTCGCGGAAATGACGCGGTCGATTGTGCACCGCAACAGCGTCCTTGTGGATCCAAAGGCCGTCAGCAGCGCTCTTACGGCGGCTAAGCCAGACTCTGACCAACCCACCACCAAGGACAGCGAAGCGGATGCCTACCAGATGCAGTACTTGTCGCGCAAGGCGTCGTCAACGTCTGTTCTGGCCGCCTTGCCTGAACACACGACGCTTGCCATGGACAATGCAGACACGAGCACCGTCATTGGCATGGATGCGGAGACCTCCCAGTCGCAGTCGCAGTCTCAGTCGCGGCCGCACTCGCAAGAGGTCCTGAAGAGGTCGTCTATATCCACGTTCAGCTATGGCATCGACAGCAGTGGAGCCAGCCACAAGAGTCAGGCATCGCTGGACACATTCACATCACACGCCAGTGACGTCTCGTCGATCCATCCTCTTATCTCGGAGCAACATCACCACCAGCAGCATCAGCAGCAGCATAATATTGGCGACCGGGGCAGGGGCATGATGGGTCAGTGGGCATCGCCGCACCGCCGCAACCAGTCTGTCTCGGGTGTGGCCATGTTCCGCGATCCGTCCAATCCATCGTCCCATCCACACGCTCTCCACGCCCTCCACGCGCCGCTGCAGTCGCCTGCTGGCGCAAGTCCCGCCGCTGCCAGTCCCGCTGCTGCCAGCCCTGCCGCTGCCAAACGCATGTCAGAGCCGTTCAAGCTGTGGGGAAGAGGGGGAGAGACGGTGGCCTACGACCATCTTCCCGTCGTCTCTCCTGGCCCCGCCGGTTCCCCGTCTGGCCACTTGAGCGCCGCGACGCCCGGTGCACCGCACATCAATATCGCAGCCAGCAACCGTCTGAGTGTTGCGTCCGAAGCGTCGGGCCGTCGCAAGTCTTTTTCGACCGACTTCCGCACGCCAGCGTACTTTGCTGCCCACATTGCATCCAACCCAGAGGAACGTGGACGCAACTTTATTACGCGCGAAGACATTCTGGACGTGTTCCATTTCGCCCACTACGCCGAGATGGCCTACATTGACTACGATCCGGACAATCTCAAAATGACTGACCTGTTCATTCACGCATCGTCCAAGAACGACCTGTTTGTGTCTCCGTACCTCATTTCGTTTGACCATGACTGGCGCTCGATCGTCATTTCTGTGCGTGGCACGTACTCGGCTGCAGATGTTCTCGTTGATCTCTCCATCGACCTGGATGTGCTGGATCCGTTCGACTCGACGACTCGCGGCCAGGTCATGTTTGTGCACAAAGGCATGCTGCGCACTGCCAAGCATATTATTGACGAGATCATGGCGGACCAGCACCTGGTCAAGCACCTGCTGGATCCGCTGTCGCCATACGCAGACTATGGCATTGTGGTCTGCGGCCACTCGCTCGGCGCTGGCGTCGCTGCTCTTGTCGCCTACTACCTCCGTCGCGCCGGGTTCCTGTCGACCCTCTGCTACGCATACGAGCCGCCAGGCTCCCTCCTCTCGATCGAGGCGGTCCCTGTGTTTGAAGAGTTTGTCATTTCGATTGCCACGGGCGACTCGATCGTGCCGCGGCTGTCGCGCAACTCGATGGACGTGCTCAAGGCGGACGTTGGCCGCATCATCGGGTCCTGCGAGCTGCCCAAGTACAAGGTGCTCAACTCGGTGCTCTTCAATGCGTGCTCGGGGCCGTCGGAGAAGACCAAGATTATGGTCAAGCGGCTGCGTCGACGCGCAGGGTTGGATGTGCAGGACGACCCGCCGCTCCGCGAGCAGCTCAAGCGCATCCGCAAGCAGACGCGGTCGCTGCCCAACAGCTGGCGGCAGGACGGCAACGCATCGCCCAACGGCGACTCGGCCGAGTCGGTCGCCATGATGGCGTCGCCTCCCATGTACATGCCGGGCCGCATCCTCTATCTCGAGAAGCTGCGCGGCTTCTCGTCCAAGCACCACGAAGTGTGGCCGTCGCCCCACCACGCCCAGTACCAGCAGCAGCAGCAGCAGCAGCAGCAAGAGCAGCGGTTGCCGTCGGAAGACAACCCGTCGCCGGACTCGGTCGTTGAGCTGTCGTCGCGAGGCATGGGGCTTGGTGGCACTCGCGTCGGAACGGGCGGCCGCCGCAAGCGCGGCAACGTGTCGCTCAACACGATCCGCAACACCATCACGGCCAAGGTCAAGACGGTCGTCAAGGAGCGGCAAAAGGACTACAAGTACGTGTACGTGCCGCGGTGGGCTCGCCACGACGAGTTCCAGCACATCATCGTATCGCGGTCCATGATGTCGGACCATTTCCCGTTTGGCATCCTGCGCGAGTTTGAGGATTCGCCGGCTGGCGTGCCGCTGCAGACGACGAGCTAATCGCAGTCACGTCGCCGTGACTGGCTGGCAGTGGTTGAGTGAAATGAATATAGACGAAAACGATATGGTTTATATAGGGAGGGGAGAGTGAACGAAGGGCAAAGGGAGAGGGAGGAGGGGCCTAAACGTTGACTAGCTGTTGAGCCAGCCACGCGCGCGCTGCATCAGCGGCACATGCGAGAAGCCCACCAGGATCTTCTTGGACGAGATCATGTACTCGTTGACATTCTCCTTGGTGAGGTACCACGGCTCCATCTTGATGCTCTCGCCGTCGGCGCTGTCGTCCCCGCCCTTGCCGTCCACGCCGCCCGACGCACCGGACGGGCCGTAGTACGCATCGTGTTCCTTGTTGCGCCGCATGCCAGCCACCTCGGTAAACTGCATCTCGTGCCAGAAATCCGCCAGGAAGCGGTCGGTTGCGGCAATGTACTTGCGCACATCCAGCTTGCGCGCGCGCATGTGCGGACGCTTCGGCAGCAGCGGGTGGTACATGGGGTCGTGGCCCGCCGATCCCAGCGTTTTGCACGGCACCGGGTACCAGTCCGCGCCAGCGCGAAGCGGCTCGTACATGGACAGCAGCCTGTACCCGTTGTCGGCGATCCACAGGATGGCGTCGACAATGTACGTGATGGCTTCTGGCGAGTGCGTGAATGACAGACTGCGGGTTTCAGAGCGCGCGTGGGAAGAGTGTGAGTAGTGTGCACAGCTTGTAGCAGCAGCAGCGTGTGAAATGGAGACGAGACAACTCACTCGACACGCGTGTACCCTGGAGCAATCATCTCAAACGGCGCGCTGTTCGAGATTGTGATGGGCTCGTGCGGTCCTGGCTTAATTTCGCCAGCCTTGGTCTCGCCGCCCGTGAGCTTCCCCGCGAAACTGGGGTCGAGCGCACCGGCAAAGCACTTGATCGTCTTGTCCTTTTGGCTGACGCCGATCTTGACGCGCTCGAAATGGTACGCGGCCGTGGGCGACCAGCCCGACCATGCCTGGATGCCAAACACGTCAGACAGGAGACGGCGCACGAAGCGCGGGTGCAGGAGCTTGCGTGACTCTGGGCCCAGGATGAGGAACGAGATGAGCGGGAGGCGGTTCTGGTAGCCGGCACCGAGGATGACGAGTTTGGGGTGTGAGGTGAGCCGGGCAAGGTGCGTGCGCGTGAGGTCGAGATGGCGGAGCTGCATGGTCTGTGGGGACGACAGCGTCTTGACGAGACATGCAAAGCCGGCACGGATATCGCCCATGACGTCTGTCTTTGTGGCTGTGTGTGCGTGCAAAGGATGTGAGCAAGGTGGACTAGCATAGTGCGTGCACACAAGTCAGCTTACCAGAGAACGGCGTCAAGACAAAGTCGCGACGCGCAGGCACGCCATGCACGTTCTTGACAATCGGAATGTCCAGCGAGTGGCGCACGAGAATCACCGACCGAGCACCGGGGCCGCCCAGCAGATTGTTGGTGCTCGAATAGATGCCGTCGGGCCACGTGAGTGGATCGCGCGTGCCCGATATGTTTGCATTCACAAACGGCGCTGCGACGCTGTAGTCAAAGAACACGAGCCGCTTCTGGCTGTGCACGATCTTGGCAATGTCGTGCACCGGCTGCATCACGCCCGTCACATGACACGCTGCCGGGAAGTACGCAATCAGCATGATGTTGTCCTTGTATGACTGCTCATCGCTGGCATGTCAGTATACGCTGCTCCACAAGCATCATGCCCGAGTACGTGACACGAGGGCGAGCACGTACCAGCAGGTTGTTGTTCAGCTGTCGCAGGTCGATCATGCCCGACGGATCATACCCAATAGGCACAACCAGCGCACCAGCAGCGTCCCAGACTTGCATGCTGTCTGGATCCTCAGAGGCAGCGACGAGAAGCACCACCCTCTGTGCCTCTTTCAGCAGCGGCGAGACATCGAGGTCCATCACCAGCTGTCGCACAAACGCGCGCGGGCCCATCTCGGTGAACACGGCGGCATACTCGTCCGTCTTGGCGCCAAACGACTGCTTGACAAGCGTGCTGTTTGGATATCCGTCAGTACACTCGCCATGCAGACCCACGCAGCGAGGCGCCGCCAACACGACACTTACTTGGCATCCTTGACAAGCTGCTTGGTCATGTACGACAGCCCCACACCGAATGTGCCAGACTGCGTGCCGCCGTAGTGCGGCATGACAAACTCGGTGAGCGCGTGTTCGACGGAGCGCAGCGCACGGCTCGAGCTCACGAAATCCGCAATGACGAGGGGCCGGATGCCAAACGGCGTGTCGATGGCACTCGTCTGGATAACGTCGCTCGCGAAGTAGTCAATCAGGCCGTCGGGCACCTGCGAGACCTTTTTCGGGATGCCGAGAAACTCGCGGTAAAAGTCGCGAGTTCGCTCGGCGTGCGTGAGGGCAACGGCCTGTGCAGGCGGCTGTGCAGCGGGTTTGGCCGAGCCGGCGCTGGTGTTGCGTGGGAGGGTCGCGGTCGGCTGGCCGGCAGCTGGACCGGCAGCAGGTGCTGTCGAGGTGGATGTGGTGGATCGCTGGTTGTACGACGACTCGACTCCGCCGACTGTGCTGAGGGAGGCAGCCGACCCGATCGAGCTGACAGACCCGATCGACCCAAGCGAAGCCGTTGAGCCGTACGAAGGCCGAGGCATGTTTTGCATCTGGTGCTGCAGCTGGTTCATCTGGTAGTTGAAAGTGTCTTGGCTCTGCATTTGCTGGAACTGCATTTGCATCTGCTGCTGCTGAGCCATCTGCTGCTGCTGCTGCTGCTGCTGGAGGAACAGAGCGTACTGTGCCGGATCAATGGTCTGCGGGGCAGACATCGGCGGCAGCGATTGCATGGGCATCATCAGCGGCTGCTGTTGGAGCTGCTGTTGCTGCAGCATCGGCGCTTGCTGGAACACCTGCGATGGCTGCGCGAGCTGGTACTCGTACTGGAACTGCTGCTGCTGCTGGAACTGGGCCTGCTGCTGTTGCTGCTGCTGTTGCTGCTGCTGGTAGTAGTTCCATTGCTGCTGGTTCAGAAACTGCGTCGATGCGCGCTGCTGGACGGCCCGCACGCTCATCGACTGGGCGGGCTCGTACTCGCCGTCGGACACATCGGACTCGTCAAACGACGAAATGGACGGCGGGCGGTTCGAGAACATGAGGTCGGATGGTGGTCTGTCTGTTGGTTTGTCTGCTGGTCAGCCTGGCTGCCTGGCTGGAGGCGCAATCAGTCAAAGCCACGAAGCCACAGGCGTGCACCAGCCAAACGGACCTTTGGGTGTCTATGGAGCACAACGGCGCAAATGGGGAAGCAGCAGCAGCGGGCGGCCGGCTTGAAATGGGCATGCGGGCGGCCGGGCGGACAGCCGCAACCTCTGACACGGGCGGCCCTGCGCTGTGTCAGACGGCAGGTTTTCCTGAGAGCAAGTTTTTGCTGGTGCCACTGCACGCGCCTGAAGCAGTGCCCGAAATAGCCACCGCCGTGGCCTGTGTTTACGGCAGTGGCCGGTGCACCTGCTGAGCAGCCATTGAGTCACAGCCGCTAGCCACAGCCGCGAGCCACGCCCTGGCAGCTTCCTTCTTGGCTCTCGGCAGCTTCCTTCCTTCCTTCCTTCTTGACTGATTCCGGCAATGTCGCGTCGCAGAGTCGTTGTTACCGGGCTTGGCCTCGTCACGCCGCTGGGCTGCAGCGTCGCCTCGGTGTGGCAGCGCCTGCTGGCGGGCCACGGCGGCATCGTGTCGCTCAAGGGCCGCACGCACGCTGCCACGGGCTTCTCCTACGACGCCATCCCCGCACAGGTCGCTGCGCTCGTTCCGCACGCAGGCTCGCCTGATCTTGCCGACGGCGTCGTGCCGTTTGCCCTCGACGGCGCTTCAAAAGCGGTGGGTCTGGCCGGTGCAGGCGTGGCCGTGGCAGATGCGCATTCGGCTGACATGGCCTGCACGCCCGCCAGATGTCGCCGTTCATGCTGTACGCCATGCACGCCGCTCGCCAAGCGCTGGCCGACGCCAAGTGGGCTCCGACGCTCGAAGCCGACCTCGAGCGCACGGTGAGTGCCGCCTTCCCGCACGGCCTGCACCGCAACAGCCTGCTGACCCGCCGGCGCATTGCATCGCATCGCATCACTCCGGACAGGGCGTGTGTGTCGGCTCGGGCATCGGGTGCATGGACGATCTCGTCACAACAGCACAAGCCTACACCGCACACGGCCCGCGCAAGGTGTCGCCGTACCTCGTTCCTCGACTGCTGATCAACATGGCCGCTGGCCACATCAGCATCACCCACGGATTCAAAGGCCCCAACCACGCGGCATCGACGGCCTGCACAACTGGCGCACACGCCATCGGCGATGCCATGCGGTTCATCCAGTACGGCGATGCCGACGTCATGGTGGCCGGCGGTGCCGAGGCGTCCGTGTCTCCACTCGCGATGGCTGGCTTCGCCAAGGCAAGATCACTCGCAACCAAGTTCAACGACGATCCGTCCCAGGCGTCTCGGCCCTTTGACTCTTCACGCGACGGGTTTGTCATGGGCGAAGGCTCTGGCGTCGTTGTCCTCGAAGTATGCTGTCCGCCACTTTATCGCCGTGTGTGAACGCCAGACTGACTGCCACACTTGATCGGACCAGGAACTCGAGCACGCTGTGAAGCGTGGGGCACACGTTTACGCAGAGATGCGCGGATACGGACTGTCCGGCGACGCCCACCATATCACTGCACCTCCAACAGACGGAAACGGTGCTGCGCGCGCCATGCGTCGCGCTCTCGAGGTTGCTGGCCTCGAGCCGTCGCAGATCGACTACATCAATGCACATGCGACGTCGACCGATCTTGGCGACCTGGCTGAAGCGCGCGCCATCCAGTCTGTGTTCGGGTCGCCCACGGGATCTGCTGCCCCGTCGCGCGTTGCTGTGTCATCCACCAAGGGTGCCATTGGACATCTGCTCGGCGCTGCTGGCGCTGTCGAGGCGATCTTCACAATCCTTGCTGTCAAGAACAACGTGCTGCCGCCGACACTCAATCTGGTCAAGGTTGATGAAGCACTCACGGGGCTTGACGCGGTTGACCATGTTGCGCTCGAGGCACGGACAGTGTCTGGCGCAGGCGTCCGTGCAGCCATCACCAACAGCTTTGGGTTTGGCGGAACAAACGCAAGTCTCTGTTTTTCCAAGCTGCAGGAGCAATGAATTGTGACCTTGTGCATAGCCGCCGTGCGCCTCCACCAAGCGGTGGCACAACAGGCGACACAATGGCGCGCCAATGCCGAAGGCAGGGGTACTATCCCACCACACAGATCTGCCTGAGCCTGTGTTTCTGATCATGAATGCTGGCCCATACGGCATTCGCGCAGCCTGGTCGGATCATTGGCACCACAACGCCATCCACCATTCCAGCGTGTCTGCGGTACAGCGGCACCGTCAAGCCAGGCCGTGATGCATCACAGTCAGTTACAAGGTCGGTGCGATTTTTGTGTACCTCTGGCTCCTGTGTGATGGAGCCGAAAAACGACCAACAGGTGGTTTCATGGTGTAGTCGGTTATCACACCTGTTTAACACACAGGAGGTCTCCGGTTCGATCCCGGATGAAACCATTTTGCCCTGCTGGGCATCCGTTTTGCATCTCGAGACATTCCTGCCACTCACAGTCCCATCTGGACGGCACTGGGTCTGCTCTTTTGCTGACGCAGTGTGCGCTGGCCGTCTTGTGTCGATTGCCGTCGAGAGAGCGACCAGAAAGGGAAGACGGGCGAGTGAAACTTGTTGATCTGCCATCTGGGTCTGGCGGTGTGGCACAACTGGCATATCAACACAATGCCATTCATGTCTCTGTGGCCTTGACTTCACCTTGAAAGACCTCTCTTCAATCGATGCATCTGCCGTCTGGATCACTGCCATCCCCTTGCTTGAATGGCTGATTCCGTGGTACAATGCCGATCGCACGAGTTGAGCGTCCCTCTGTGCGGCTGGCATGGTGCCACTTGGCAATATCAAGACGTCCCTCCCTGTCCTCTGATCGCGCACACTTGCCATGCATCGCGTTGACCACACCGTCCTTGTGAGCACCAAGACGCGTCTGCTCTGTAAAAGTTCCGCCACTTGGCCATGCAACACTCTCCAGCCTCGGCCATCGTGGTACCAGCCGAGATCTCCCATCCTCGCGGCAGTGAAACAGCCGGCACAAACGCATGCCTTGAGTGCAGTGTACAGCATCGTTTATTGAAAGACACATCAGACAAGCACAGCCATGCCAGCACTGGCACCGTTTGCAATGCCCGTGATCATCTGCATGGTTGCAGCAGTGTCTGGTGTGGCAGCACCGCCGGCAATGCGTGCAGCAAGAAGGGCACCTTGACCCGGAGCAAGCGCATACACAAACTCGCCGCCGACCGTCAGGTCAATCATGCCCGTCAGGTTGCCCTTGGCCGGCCCCTCAAAGTCGTGCACCGCAACCACCTTGCCAGTCTTGGGCGATGCCTCGACAATGCGGCCGCGAGCCACGTCCGTCACAAATGCCGTCTGCGAAGCCTTGGAGAACGCCACCCAGCACGTTGCCTTCTGGCCGTCGATGGCCGTGAGCGACGAGGGCTTGGCCTCACCGAGCGATGCAGCCTTGGGCACGTCCAGGAACGCGATGCCAAAGCCGGCGTCCGTGGCAACCAGCTTGGTGCCTGCTGCGTCGGCAAACGCACTGCCAAAGAGCGCGATGGTGCCGTTGGGCGAGGTGAGGATCGGCTTGTCGGCAAAGCGCACTCCCATACCGGTGCATCCGGCTGCACTGGCGTTGCTGGCCGCCATGTCGACGGGAGCGTGGCAAGGAAGCCGGCGCTCTTGGTCGCGGGGTTGCTCTTGACGGTGGCGTGCACGGCGTCGCCAGCCGGGTTGAAGAAGATGTGCGATGCCGTGCCAAGCGGGCCTTCGGGCGGCGTGGTCTGGTTGAGACCGGCGAGCGTACGCAGCTTGAACGGCTTGCCCGAGGCATCCTGCAGCAAACGCAGGCCGGTGCGAGGATCGGCCGCAAAGCAGGCGATGCCGCTGACAGCGCCGCCGTTGAGTACGCAGGCGGTCTTGAGCTTGGACGAGTACGTCACGCTCACAGGGAACTCGCCGAGCGTGTTTTGTGGCTTGCCGACACGCTTGAGATGCGTGGGGTTGGTGCTGTCGATGCTGAACAGCGACAGCGTGTTGGAACCTGCGTTGACGGCAAACACCATGCCGTCGCCGACCTGGATGGGGCCCTGCGAGAAGAACGGATCGACGGCGACTGGCTTGCCGCCCGACACGCCGACGGCACCGCGGCCGCCCGTTGCAATGCGGCGGACACCCTTGGGCCGCTTGGAGTTCTTGGGGTTGGCGGGCAGCTTGCCGGTGGCGGGATCGACGGCAACGGCAACGACCGAGCTGGCCTTGAGATCGTTGTCAAGGAAGTAGATGGCACGGGCAGCAGCGACGGGGGCAGCGACGGGAGCAGCCGAGACGGCAGGAGCCTGAAACGCGCATGCGGCAGTGAGAGCCACGGCAGCGATGCTTGCGACAGACGAGAGCGAGGAGAGCATGGCTGGAGGGAGAAGTGTGTGTGGTGTGTGTGTGTGTGTGTGTGTGTGTGTGTGTGTGTGTGTGTGTGTGTGTGTGTGTGTACAAGTGGGATGTGCAGGAGCTGCTGGTTGCTGGCTGTTTGGTGTGGCTGTGGCAGCCTTTTATATTGCGGATCAGTCACCGGCCCCCCACGCCTCTGGGCACAACACGGCGCTCCCTTGCATGTGGCCCTTGGCAACCGGGCCGAGTCGCCCGCAGCCTCTCGTGTGCCACTCTCCTGTACAACTCTCGTGTGCAACGCTCCCTTCCGGACTCTGGCCGCGTCCACACGTGCCTCCTCGCCACTTCACCAACCATGCCACCGGCCACCTCGCCACCTCGCCACCTGTGCTTACCAACGATCGAGGGCTGGCAGAGCAGGTGGCTCCTCGGTTCGCAGGCTCGGGTAGCAGAGGGATCTCGCTGCCTGCCTGCCTGCCTGCCTGCCTGCCTGCCTGCCTGCCATGCAAGGCACTGCACGATCTGCCAGTCGACCAGCAGCAGCGAGCAATGACGGCTGCTTGCCCACCAACAGCACAAGATGCCAGGCAGACCAGCCAAGCGACGACGGGCTGGCTTCACCGTCACCGAGCTGCCACACAAGGCAACACAGGCAACACAGGCAGCAGAACCAACAGCACTGGACGGCCAGGTGGCAGACATGGTTTCATTGCTCAGCAGCGCTGGCCGGCCCGACCTGCTGCGCTGCCTGCAAGTGCTCGTCAACGCACACATGGCTGCATCCACTTTGTCGACGACGACAGCAACAGCAGCAGCCGTCCGGCGGCCAAGGTGCCAGGAGATGGCCCGGCTGCAGTCGCTGCGGCGTATCAAGGCAACCAGCCTGTGGGATCTCTATCCGGGCGAGCTGCAGGACAAGATCCTCGACCAAGCCGGCCCTCTGACCCGCTTCCTCTGCCGCCGTCTTGGCCCAGTCGACGGCCTCTCCGACACCACCAAGCGGTCGCTGTTTGTGGACGCGTTCAAGCAAGACTGGCGAGGCGATCTGGCGCTGCTGCCGGACGCCGCTCTGTCTGCCGACGACATTGCCCACGTCACGAGCCGCGACATGTACGGCCGGCTGTGGCAGCGCTTTGCCGACCCGCCGACCCGGCAGACGGTGTCGAGCGTGCCGATGCGCAACGAGTGGTTCGACTGTGTTCCTCTGGGCCATCCGTCGGATCTCGCCAGCACAGCGCTCAAGGGCGGCCATGTGGCATTCCTCAAACACATGCTGGACACCAACCTGGTCGAGGTCGAGCACATTGACCAGGTCAACTGGAACAACGGCGACGTGTGCGCGCTGGACTATGCGGCCAGCAAGGGCAATCTGGCCATGGTGCAGCTGATCCTGTCGGCGGGCTCGTCGGCAGTGTGCACGTCCGACACGGTGGAGTGGGCGGCATCCAGCGGCCGTCTGGATCTGGTGCAGTGGCTGCATGCGCACACTGATGCAGACACGGTCGAATGGACGCCGGCCGTCATGGACTGGGCGGCACAGGAGGGCCATCTGGCAGTGGTGCAGTGGTTGCATGCGAACCGCGCAGAGGGATGCACGGTCGCAGCCATGAACGATGCGGCCATGAACGGCCATCTGCATGTGGTCCAGTGGCTTCACGCGCACAGGACCGAGGGATGCACGACCGATGCCGTCGACGAGGCGGCCAAGAACGGCCATGCGGCTGTGGTCGAGTGGCTGCTTGCCAACCGCACCGAGCGGTTCACGTATCATGCGGTTGCGGATGCCGCCACAGACGAGATGGCGCGTGTGCTGGTCAAGAGTCTGACGCCGCAGGCACGGCAGATGCTGCTTGACGAAGCCATCGACTATGGCAACAAGACGGCCATTGATCGTCTTCTTGCTGCAGGGTAGGCCCTTTCATCATCTTCCCAAATACATCCATCGGCCGTTTCATTGAGATTGCCCAAGATCGCAATGACCGTCTGTTCACCAAAGAAGGTGGCTGCCATCACAGGCGGCGGCGGGTGAGGCTGGACTCTTGCTTGCTTCGTATGCACCTGAACAGGCAGGCGCCGGCTTACAACGCTGCTGCTCTGCGCTGGCAGGTTCTTTGGCATGCGCCTTGGACTGGCCGTTGTCCGAGACATGGACATGCAAGTGCGTCTGCTCGACATCCGCTTTCCGGTACAACTACCTGCAGCTGTGCAGAAGGCAGTCGACAAGGGCAGCATTGTGTGCCAAAAGGTTAGCACAAGACAAACTCTGCTGCTGCTGCTGCTGCTGCTGCTGTT
>JAHLKH010000307.1:0-22057 GCA_025526915.1 Entophlyctis helioformis | reverse complement strand
TTGTTGAATGTGCTATTGCAGATACAGGCAAGAAGAAGACCGAGTACCGCGGACGGATCAGCACAGAGTGGCGCCGGCAGACACGTTTGCAGTTATCCATGATGAGGCCACAAAACCTGCTGAATGAGTTGAATGGCCTCAAGAATCGACTTATCAGCAAGGGCAATTCCAATCACACTCGTCAATCAGCGTCAAACGGCCATTGCCCTGCTGCAGAAAGTCCATTGAGCAAGCCGCCGGTGCGTCTCATCTTCCACTGACAGTGTGTGCCTGTACTGATTTGGCACGATTGCTGACCATTCTACTCCACAGGCTGGTCCTCCTCCACCGCTGCCCAAGTCATCTGACAACGATCGCCCTGAACAAGCAAACCGCAAGAAACTTCTCGTTGGTGTACTTGATGACACTAATACGACGGTAGGTTACAGGGCACCATTGGTGATTGTGACTGTGTTGCATGCACAAGGAAGGGATGCCTGATGCTGCATCCAACCATGGCAGGCGCCATTCCAATTCTCTGAGGAGACAGAGGCTGCACATGCAAAGGAGAATGCCGAGCGAGCTGAGAAGGCTGCGACCGAGAATACCATCAAGAAAAACAAGAAGAAGTCAGGGCGACGCCACCGGAAGGCCCCATCTCCAACAACGACAAGCACGTAAGTGGCAGATGGCATGCTGCAAGCCCTGATTGTGCTTGCTGACATGGATTCTGCTGGTAGACACGAATATCATGATAGACGGGCGACACATCTGGATGTTGTGGGCAATTGCTGCGTGACATCAGGGCCAGTCCAGACAGTCAATGGGGTCCTCAAAGTCAAAACACCAGACAGTCGGAAAAACGTGCAGCATCATCGCAAAGCACCAAAGTACAAGGATGAGGACAAGATCAACAGCAAGAGCAAGAGCAAGGCAAGAGCAGAGCAAGGAAGAGCAATGGCAAAGGCAAGAGCAAGGGCAAGGATGAGGATGAGGATGAGGATGAGGCACAGCATAACAGCCGTGTTATGATTGTGGATCTGGCGGTATGGGGTTTGGTTGCCATGTTGCTCTGGATGCTTGGTGTTGTGAGGCTGACTGGTGCACTCGTGAAATGAGCAGAAGATGCTGTCAAACAAGCCAGAGTATACAAAGTATTTCGGGACCCATACCAAGACACCACTGGCCAAGCAGACGGCCATTTCAGTCAGAAAGGACGCCCTCCTGACGGTGTACGATTACACAGCCGGCCTCTTGTGTGCTGTCCTCACGTTGATCGGCGCGATAGTCGAGGTTCTTGTCAAGCTCAGCCCAGACGCACCACTGCCACTTGACTACTGCGTGATGCAAGTCACTAGTGGCAGTGTGAAAACATACTACTACATCAACCCAGACGACCTCGGCGAGGGCAAGGGCACGATGCAGACAACGGGCAGGTGCATCCTCCAAAAGCGCATCAATGCATGGCTGATGTATGGCACAGGACCACATAGCAGCAACACGGAGATACCTCGCTATGGCAGTTTGGTGCCTCTCGAGCATGGCACGGTGCTTGAGATCTGCACCTTTGCAAATGCATCGCAGACTGTGGCAGCAACAGCAGCAACAGCAGCCAGCAGCGCCGGCGCATCATTGCCAGCCGCCCAGCCGCCAGCAGTCCCAACTGCAAATGAGCTGCTCACAGCGCTCACCAGCAGCACATCTGGTGGCGAGGGTGCTTTGGAGATGCTGCTATATCACATTGGATACATCATGGCGGATGATAAGATGGTCCAGCCGCATGCGATCAAGTACCCTGTCCACTGCTGGATCGTCACCGTGATGCAGCTGATCATACATCGGACATGGAGACGGAAGGAGGGGCAGGTGGACGCGACACAGCAGGCATCCGCAGCACAGAAAACCACACGGCAAGCAGCGACGTGGAAAGCAGGCACACGGAAGTCAATCTCACGGACAGCACGCGTGCAGCAGACAGCGACAACCAAGGCCAATAAGTTCAAGTCAACTGTGGAGCAGGCGAATGCAAAGCTGTCTGCCTTGATGCAGAAGAGTGCACCGACGGCAGATGCTGCGCACACGGACACTATGGAGGCTGTCCTGCCCTACAGGCTTGATAGCAGCCTTTGTGCAAAAGCAAGGCACGACATCTACAACAACCTTGCACGCGACGTCGGCCGCATGCTAGCCACCCATTTTATGACCAACCAGTCCAAGCTGTTGGTTGATGCAGCTCACAGCCTGGTGCAGGGTGCGTCTGCCAAGGATGTTGACAGGTGGATCGGGATCATTAAGAAGACTGCTGAGGATGCCAAGCATGCCACCGCCAAGGATGCCAAACGCACTGCTGCCGAGGTCGCCACACCAAGCCCACCGACGTGCAAGAAACAAAGGCGCAAAGGGCCAGCATCAACCACACCACCGGCCACTGAGGACGCCTCACTACACGCTGCTCAAGACGCTGCCCCTCCTGCCTCGGGTCTCAAGCATGACCGGTCCACCTCTTCATCAGCCACCAACAGTGCCAAACCCAAGAGGCAACGGTGCAGGAAGGACAAGGCCACCACCGCGGCCGCAACACCCAGCATGCTGCCAGCCACAGACAACGGCGGTCTTGATACAATCCCGCAAGCATTGCATGTGCTTGTGCCGATCTTGAGCAATGCGTCACTCTCAGAGATCAGGATCTTTTACGAGCTGCGCAAGCTTGCTGTTGGCACAACAATCAAGTTGTGCCCTGAGGCGGCGAGCCGCGACCCGTTCATCCTCATTACCGAGGCCACCCTCTTTTGGGCAGTAATGGGGACCACAGATGAGCGCAAGAATGGCAAGCAGAGTAATGCTTTGCAGACATTGCGACTGGAGCTTCTGGATGCACTCAGTAGGTCGCACTTGTTTATGCCATGCTTGTATGATTTGATGCTGACACTGCACTTTTGTCCAAGACTACCAAAAAGCCACCTTGGGCCTCACGTCATTCAACAAGGATATTGAGCTGGCATTCAGCGCAAGTCAAGAGCTCTGTGTTCTCGACGTCCTGCTTCCCGGCCTCCGCCCTGAGAAAGGTCGCTTCCAGACACCTGCACAAGCCAAAGATGAGATGGACGCGGTTGCCAAGGCCACAGCCAAGGTGACGCAAGAGGCTGACGAGCAGGGTCTGGTTGGCAAGGAGCGCGAGGAGCATATCAAGGCTGCGATTGATGCTGTGCGTCCAGCAAAACGGACCAAGGCAATCCTGACAGGCAGCGTCAGGACGGATGGATACAGCATCTTTCAACTGGCTCTCAATGGCCGCACAGACCGTCCAGAGTCACCTTGCTGTATGTGGCGTGCTTGAATGCGATGGTGCACACATGGATTCTGACTGCCGCCTTGCTCTGCATGCTCCAATCTGGTGTCTTCAGGCCAGCAGCCGTGGGTTGATGATGATGATGGGCATGATGGGCATGATCACATGGATGGCACATGTGAGTTGCTGTGCCATTATGATGCACACTTGGCACCAGCACCGACTGACATGCCATCCACAGCCACCAAGCCAAAAGCACCCAATCCTGTAAGCCACTTGCATGCCAACCTCGCACTTTGGTGCACTTGCATTGCACATTCCTCACTCATGCCATGGCATGACAGGCCCAGCGCAACTTTTACGCCTCGCAGCGACTGCGCAACATCCTCAAAGCCAACAAGCTGTTCACCAACAAGGGCTACCGGTTTGTTCGTATTGTTGGCATTGATTGGGGCCAGCGGTACATGTATGGCGCGTCCAGCATGTTGGTTGACCTTAGGGACTTTTCGTATAAGCTCGAGTCCAACTACGTGCTCTCCTCTGGCATGGCACATGCTGAGCGCATCTTTCAGGACTGGTATGCATGCAATGACTCTGCCACGCGCACTCTTGACCAGATCAACTCACAGTGCCTGCCTCTTGTGCCAGGTCAACAATCGATATGCCAAGGCAACCGACATCCAGGCGGCCATTGCATTCAAGACAGCAAAGCATGCCGATCCAAACGCCACAGCAGGCGAGAGAGCCTTTTGGGATCTGCGCTGCCATGCGTACTGCTCGCCATTCCTGAATGCACGGGTACGTTTTCTCTGTTTCTGGATGCCCATTGACATGGCTGCCATGCTGCTTGATTCCTGCTGATTGCACTGGACGGCATGGCATGGCATGGCATTCCACAGAAGGTCAAGGCCAAGCGGTTCACCATGCGCAGCAACAGCACGTCTATTCGCGGAAACACTCTTGAGGGCATCATGAAGCTGGCAGGATCGACCACTGGCAAGCGCGCATCTCGTGCGTCTCAAGGCCTCCCTGTCGACCGAACAAAGTCGACAGAGGACAACATCCCAGTTGTCTGGGCATTGGGCATCGACTTTACTGGCGAGGGTGGCCGGCACGCTGTGTTTGAGAAGTTTCTCATCAGGCATCTGCGGTCGTCTGGATATGCTTATGTGCGTCTGATGCCACGCTGTCCATCCATCCATCTGTGCACCAACTGACCACACACACACACACACACACACACAGATCTACCGCTGCAACGAGAACCTGACCAGCCAGATGTGCCCACAGTGCAAGCAGCGGATCCCAGACAAGAACCGCACCAACCTGCGACACTACGAGTGCATACCATGCGAGACTGTCTACCACCGAGACGTGCTTGGAGCCACCAACATCGGGATGGTCGCACTGTGGCATCTGCTCTTTGGACAACGGCCGCTCTATTTGACGCACACGCCAGCCAGTGACGATCCAGCCATGCCAGAGCACCTTGCAGACATCAAGGCAATGCATCGATCCATCCAGCGGCATGCAAGTCGTGCCCAAGCCTGGTTGCCAGCCATGTGTTGTCTCGCATGACAAGCCTTTGGGCACTGACTTCTACGTCTACCAACTATTTGAATCGGGGAACCTCCCGATCGACCTAACGGGTCACTTCAATAGAAGGTGAGACCTTGTTGGATGTGCCTCGCCCGCCTGTCTTGCATGCTCGTTGCTGACTCGAACCTTGCATCGTGTGATATGTGGGCTTGCATCCGTCGCCTCTCGGGTCGAATTTAATTCCAAAACGCTTGGTAATTGTATGAATATCGGGCCGCATTTATCAGGGGTTGCAAGTTGAAATAGCGTGGTGGTTTGGTTAGCGCGACGGGGCAGACTGCGATCTCGCGCCGTGTTTCGCCTTGTAGTCGAGGATCGCCTTGTCGGCCAGCCGCGAGAGGTCCTTGAAGTTAAAGTGCGGGTACATGTTCCAATACTTGGACTTTGACCTATGCAGCGCACATGAATGTCAGCCGAGTGCCCCATGTCGACAGACGCGATGCAGAATGGCTCACCAGTCGCGTGCTGGGAACTTTGGGCTGGACAGTCCGTGGAAGATGCGCGCAACAGCACGTCCTGTGTTGGAAACGGTCAGGAGGTTGGAGGATGGACGCAACAGCAAGCCAGTCACGCGTGGCACCAACCTGACATGACATGGCCAATGTTTTCCTTGACAAACGCCTTGATGGAGATCTCGACATTCATCTTGCTGCATGTATGCATCAGTTCCTGCCGTCCAACAACACCAGGCAACCCACGCAAGCAACACTCACGCAAGTCGCTGCTTCTCAACAAGCTCGGGATCACGGAATCCCCATTTGGAGTCAATCGACGCTGTGCCGCTTCCCTCGTCGCCAATGGTAAAGTACTCGGCTATCTTGTCCATCAGCACGCGCTGTGTTGGAGACACGCCGTCCGCCTGCGCCTCCTCAACACCATCAAGCAGCGAGTCCGATGCCACCGAGTACAGCGTCGCGTAAAACGAGTCGAGCTTGCGCACCGAGGCGGTCTCAAGGGTTGACATTTTGGCCGTCAGCATGTCTCGCATGGACTCGAGCCACGCTTGGCGGTCGTTGGGAGTGGTCCAGTCTTGGTGCACCAGAATGTGGAAAGCCCGGTTGGTGCCAGAAAACTTGAGCTGCTTGTCGGATTGGAGACGCCAGAGCTGGGATACGAGATCTTGCGGCTCCATGCCGATGGATTGGGCAACCTGGCGTGAGCGTGCTGGTGAGCTGTGTGCTCGCCATGATGAGGCTGTGAGGCAAGGATGGCTTACGGTCAGAGTGTCAAACTCGAAGCCGTAGCGGACTGAGCTGCCGAGTGTCAGGATGGCTCGCACCAGATCGGATGTCTCTGCAAGCGCATCCAGCTTGGGTCGGCTGCCATAGATGGTGTGTGTCGCATTCAATGCTATGCATAGGTACGCTTGTCAGCTCAGCCAGACTGCACAAGCCAGCCAACAGCACGGCGACTCTTACTCGGCATCGTCTTGATGGGCGGCATGCTGGCACTGCTGAGCTCAATGTAGCTCAACAGAGTTGCAATCACAGTCTCCTTGGCATCGAGCTCGACTTCCAGCTCATCGACCGGCATCACAACGCGCTTGGTGCGATCGCCTGCATCTCCGCTCTTCCCAGCACGACTCGTTGATCCCTTGCGTTTGCCGTTTGCGTTTCCCACAACCTCGCCAGCAAACACGGCCCGCAGAAGCCGCCACACACCGCCCTCATCGATCCCGTCAGAGAACACAAAACTGCGCTGGCGCACGTAGTCGGCCTGCGACAGGAACAAGTGGCACAGAGCTATGCCGCCGTCGCGTCCAGATCGGCCCATCTCTTGCGTATAGTCTTCGAGCGACTTGGGCATGGCATAATGGATGACGGACCGCACGTTGGCCTTGTTGATGCCGAGACCGAAAGCGACCGTGGCAACAATGATGCGCAGCTTGCCCAGAAGGAAGCGAGACTGCACGTAGTCGCGCTGTTCCGGTGGTTTTCCGGCGTGGTAGCTGTCGGCGTCCATGTCTCGTACTCGCAGGTACTGTGCAAGATGGTCGGCTTGTGCCTGATTGGTCATGGCGTTGTCAGATCAGTATCTGCCCATGCATGGTTGATATTCAAGGACAGCCAAAGCCCTACCTGGAACATGGTGTACACAATGATGGAATCCAGATCGCGATATGCTGGTGTGCGAAGCAGGTCAACCAGGGCAGCCTCCCTGTCAACCACAGCGTGTGAGTATGCGAGCACGTGTGGCCCGTCGCGTGCACTCCTCTCTCTATCTCTCTTACCTGTTCTCATCGGCAACAACACGCGACACAGACATGTGCAGGTTCTCGCGCAGTACAGATCCTGTGATCAGCCCCTCGGCCGCATCAATACCGAGCATATCGCAAATGGATGTCGCTGTGCGCGTCGTTGCAGTGCCGGTGAGTGCAAGAAAGCACTTGACGCCCATTGCGTTCCTCAGTATGCGGGGCAAGTGCAGATACGACGTCCTATACATGCCACGCAGCAGTGTCAGATTTGAACGGCAGTCCGCGAGCCGATTAGGACAGTTGGCGAGCATACCGGAAGTTGTGAGACCATTCAGACATGCAGTGCGCCTCATCGATGCATGCTACGCGGATAGGCGGGATCTTGCCCACGCGAACAAGCTCGATGAACGATGCGGATTGCAGACGCTCGGGTGCAACAAACAGCACGTCTATTTGTCTGGCCTCTAGACTGGCATAGATCTTGCGCGCAAGCGTTGCCTGTCACATGTACATGTCAGTCGGCTATACCAAATCACAATGATGGGTGCAAGCATGATACGCACAGATTGGTGTGCACTGGACAGACACGCCGCACGCAGGCCAGACGGCAGGCATCGCATCTGGTCATGCATGAGAGAGATCGTGGGCGACACAACCAGCATGATGCCTGACACACCAGACGGAAGGTATCGGAACACGTATGCGGGTACCTGGTAGCACAGCGACTTGCCACCACCAGTCGGTAACACTAGCATGGTACTTTTGCCCAGCACCGTGCGTTCAACGGCCTCGCGCTGTCCTGGCCGGAACGCCTCAATGCCCGTCAGCCGCTTCATGGCGGCCTCCAAATCAACAAACACCGCATTGCCGGTCGCAGGGTCCGCTACACAAACACACGTGTCGGATGCTGCCGCCGCGTCGGCAAACACAAACTCGGCCGCAGTATCAAGAGATGGGCTCGCAATGTCCGAAACGCCGAGGATGGCGTCACCGCCTTTGGGGACAGACTCGATCTGTTCAAGCTCGCCAAAGGCGTTGCGGCCACGGGAGACCGTGTCTTGCTCGCCGCGCGTCGACCGACGGCCAAACCGAGATGAAGAGCTGGCAGGCTTTGAACTCTTGCTGCCAGTGCCTCCTCCTCCCGGTTTGCTCTTGATCTTGTAGGCGTGGAAATTGCTGCTGGCCAGTCTAGGCGAGCCAGAAGTGGCTGCGTCGCCTTTGTCTTCTTGGTGGGTGCCTTTCGAGCTGTTGCTGCTGTTGATGGAGCTTTGCGTTTCTTAGCAGTCGGCACGTCGTGCAGTGCATCAGCTTCTGGCTGGTTGCCCTTCTCGGCACTCTCATCGGTTGGTGCATCTTGGGCATCGTGGTGGTCATGATCACGGTCGCTCTGCTCCTGGCTGTCAGACATGTATGCGTCGCTTTGATCAGAGTCGGACATGGCCTTGATATGACGATGTGTGGCTCTGGCTCGCGCCACGGTCGGTTTTGGTACGGCTGGTGCATCGTCATCATTGACATCATCATCGACATCCGACTCGGTTGCTGGTGCGACTTCCGCCTGCGAGACTGCTGTTGCGGCTGGTTGTGGCCGCGAGCGAGTTGCCGTAGATCGCGATGCTGGCGTTGCGCGTTTTGGTTTCGTATGCTTCGCTGGCATGCCACTGGCAACAGTGCCGACCTGAACGGCGATTGCATCAATGGCAGCATCCGTCGTCGCATTCAGCATGCCAGTATCCATGGAGTCGGCCGTGTCGCATGGCTGCTCTTGCGCTGAAGCGACTGCATCCAAGCTCATCGTGCCAACGTTGGCTGTCTGCAGGCGGCTGCGTGGCAGGCAGCACCGCATCCGACCCGCATTCCAGCTTTTTGCGCTCGTCAATATCACGGATAACGTCTGCAAACACCCGCTGCTCGTGCTCGCTCAGAAAATCCGTGTAGTTGGTCGGCAGGATCAGAGTCTTGGAGCTCTCGCGTCGGAGGGTACGAGACATGACATTGACATGTGGCCGCACCACTGCTCCATGGATGGGGCTCTGGGCGGCAGCAGGCGGCTCGGCGAACCGGTTCCATGACGCAAAGGATGGCAGCTGTTTGGAAAGCGGCAGATGCGAGTTGATGCTTGAGGCCGTGCATAAGACGTTGGAATCGCCGTCGAGAGATTTGAGAACGGCGCGTTTCTGAAGGAGGACACCAGAACCTTCCTTGTCGACCAGGTTGCGAATCTTGTACTTGTCGTTCTTGGGATCGTCAGGCGAGGCCGATGCGCCAAGCTCCTTTGCGTTTGTGTCAGCGGGATCGGCGTCATTTGTATCGTCAATATATACATCGCTCACGCGACGGCCACGATCTGTATGAGGCTTGTTGAGCACCGCGCCAAACACGCCGTCGTCTGGGACTGGAGACTCGGTAGTCGTGGCAGTTGTTGTTGCGACTGGAGTTGGCTGAGAAGAAGTCGCCGAAGCAATGGCTGCATTGGCTGCCATGCTGAGAACACGAGGGTGGTTGCGGAAAAGGCGGGGATCGTGCTGAGAATGTTTGTGCGTCTGTTCATAGACTGTGGTCCACGCGTCTTTGCCTTTGTCGCATCAGCAGACATGGCAGACGGCGCACGGTTGGCCGACGATGGTGCCACAGAAGACACAGGCTTGCTGCTTTCATCCAAAGAAGATGCTGCTTTTTGGGCAAGCTTGAGTCGCGCCAAGAACGGCTGGTGGAGCGGGCCGATGTCTCTGTCGCGCTTGCCGTCATCGCCTCCACGTTCATCCTCACGCTCATCGGCCGTTGATCCAAGGTCGAGTTGGAACCGGCCGACTTTCTTTGGCGTTGGGCCGATCCACTCGCACTCGGTGTCCGTCTCAGCCGACTCTGCGGCCGACAGCGAATGCATGGTGCGGGCGACTGTGACTTTGGCGCCGATCCTGCAACGAGCGATCCCGATCCAGGAAACGCAAGACGACGCTGGCTGCCAGATCTAGTGCGTGACCCAAGCGGCGACTTGAAGGGCGACTGCTCCATGCCGCCCGTGCCATTGCGGCTTGCTGCGGCACGTCTGCCTGACGTCGGCGTCTTGAAGATTGCATCGTCGCGCTGAACGGCCGAGCGTCGAGGCGACGGCGATGTCAAGGCTGCCGCTGCATGCGCTGGTGGCATGGGGTATAGGAGCGGCTGCTTGGCAGGCGATGACAGCACGCTGATGCGTGAGGCGAATGGCGAGCGGATGAACTCGACGGGCGGCCTGCTGGTCTCTGATCGGTGCTGTTGGCGGTCTGTGGCGGTCGAGTTCGTTGTTGTCGTTGGTAGTATTGGCGTCGGAGCATGAGGCGGTGGCCGTGTCCGATGGTGCTGGGCGGGATGGGCACCGAGGGCCGGCTGTTGCAGCGCAGACTCTTTGATGCGCTGCTTGAGCTCCTTGTACTTGCTGTATGCCTTTGCTGTGCACACACACACATACACACATACACATACACATGCAGGCCATGGCCGGATCAGCAACCATGCAGGACCAGTACAGACATGCCGACAGATGCGGACATGCAGGCAGATGCACAGCGACAGCACCAGAAGCGCACCGACTGCCTCGTTGTTGCGGATGTCGCTCTCCTTGGGCTTGCAGCCGTACTTGAGCTCGAAGCGGGCCTTCCAGTCCTCGAGCTTCGCCTTGACTTTGGCGATGCGCGACTGCAGGTCGTCCATGTGTGCTTGTGCTCAACCGCCAATGTCCGGAATCGGAATCGGCGTAAGACGCCAGCGTTTTTATGCTTCCAAGGCACCTTCTGAGCCGGCATTCCTGGCCAGCAACTCAGGACAGGCAGCAATCGCACGCATGGGCTTTCATTTGTCGGCTTCTATTGCTTGTTGGCCGTGGTGATGCCGCGGAGGATCTTCTGGATGGCCGCATCGTTCTGATCAACAGGCAGTCATTGCAAGTCAGTCGGTTGAATGCGCAGTTCAAACCATGCCTGCATTGTCTCCAACTTGCCTGCAGGATCATGGACTTGGCATTGCCAATCTTTTCGAGCTGACCATGACCGATCCAACGAGTACACGCATGCGAGCAAGGCCGGTCAGTTTGCGCAGCGAAACCATGGCCACTCCAAGCAAGATGGCCGCCTACCTGCTCCTCGATGCTTTCATCAATCTGCTTCAACTGAGCCTCTAGCGGCGTCAGCGAAGAGTACGTCGTCCTGCCAATCCAACGACAGTCGTGTCAGCAAGCACAATCCAGCCAAAGCAACACATTGCGAGCACCGCAACCGCCGCACTTCATCTCGTCATCAAGCCGCAGCTTGAAGCTCGCACACTCCTTCCGCCACAACTCGAGCTCCTTGTTCATACTATCCACGTCTTCCTGCATGTAGTCCATTGTCTTGCCGAGCGGGTTCGTGTTCTGGCACAGCATCTGTATCGACTCGCGCAGCGCTTCAATCTCCTTGAGTGCTGCCGGTTTGGATTCTTTGCTCGGCATCAGCGCTGTCGTGGCGCGTTTCTGGTCATCGCCTTCTTCGCCTGCTGCTGCAGAGCCCTCGAGGTCTTTCTTGGTCTGCAGAATCTTTTGCACAAGACCGCCTGAGGAGAATCGCGTTGGTTATGTTAACATGTGGCCGGAAAGAGTGCAGGGTCATTTGCGAAATGATTACCGTGCTTCTCGTCCATCCTGGGAGCGGCTCCGCTCGCTTCGGGTGCCTGTTGCATCGCCACATGATGGAATGGCTATGATGTTAACACGCTGAGCGAATCAAATAGTCGGCCAAGAAGCTGGGTCTCACCGCATTGAGTGCTGCCACAGCACGCACGACAAACTCGTCATCCTCGTCATCTTTGCGATGGCCGTCGGTAATGATGGCCGGCATGTTCCTGTGTCCATAGAGTCAGAGCACATTGACTCGTTCGCAAGAAGCATGCACGACGACTCACGATGGCACTTCTTCTGACGCCACTTCTGCCGGTCGTTGCTTAGGCGGCGGAAGGCGTGCGCTGATGGGTCGCTCCCGTCGCTTTGCCTGTGGGTAGCGTGGGTCGCTTTGACCGTCGGCATCGCCCGAGCCGGCCGAGTCTGCAAACACGCCGCAAGACGCGTCAGTTACAGAGCAGCTTCCTCCAACTAGCGTTCGCCGACACATACCGGATGTGTCGACGGGCACTTCGGATTGGTCAATCTCGGTGACAGATCCTGGCTTGTTGGTGTCCTTTGAAGCCAGATTAGACGGCGGCGGCTGTTGTTGCTGTTGTGCCGCTTGCGGTGCTGCCTGTGCTGGCGGCGGCTTGGCACCTGCATCTTTGGTCGCTGCCGTTCCTGGCTTGGGAGGCAGACCAGCGGCGGCGGCGGCGGCAGAAGCAGCAGTCTGATTGGATGTTGCAGAAGCCGAGACAGGTGCTGCAGACGGTGCCGGCGGTTGTGTTGATGCGGCAGGCGCAGCCTGCTTCGAAGGCTGGGATTGCTGTGGAGGCGATGCCGCCGCCGCCGCCGTTGTTGTCGCTGATGCTGCCGTTGCTGAAGCCGTTGCTGCTGCCGGTGGCGGTGCGGCAGACGCTGGCTTGTCGGCAGGTGGTGTCGCCTTGGCTGCAGACGCGTCTCTGATATTTGAATTGGACCCATCTTTGCGGGCTCCTTCTTGCACAGCAGTGGGTTTTCTATGGGATGCGGTAGACGATGCGAGAGTTGTGAGCCAGACATACTAATAGCCATCAGAAAGCGCAATCAACTGCGGCTTACGCCTGCTGCTTGGACGTGTCTGCTGGTTGACTAGAAGCAGCGGCTGCCGCAGGTTTGGCGGCTGGAGCAGCAGCAGTGGAGGCAGCCTGCGCCAGCTGTGTTGACGAGGTGCCCGTTCCAGACGCTCCTGGCGCCGCCAGACCCTTGGACTTTTGGTGCTCGCCAGCAAGTACTTTGGCAACCGCATTCGTGGTGTCGACTTTCTTCAGAATGACTTTCCCAATGAGCTGCAGCAGCGCGTTGGTCTCTTCTGGCTCCAGACCGGCAACAATCTTGAGAGGATTGGCACGAATCTCGAGTCCGGTTGCAATGCCTTGCGGATGTAAGAGGAGTGGGTTGCATGGCGGTGAGGGCACTGCAAGCAAGAAGGATGGCAGGGTGAATATCAAGCGACAACAGCAGACGTACCAACACAGTCGATCATCTTGAGCAAGTAGGCAACCTTGGCTTCTTTTTCCTGTTGTCCATTCAAAGGGGAGCAGACAACGCAACAACGTCAGCGTCAGGTTGATGTCGGACATGACCAAGGCGCGGTGGGGCAATGGCCATGAAATCGCGTGCTTCAGTCGCGTCGGGCAAGTCGCGACAAACAAACCGGCTGCCTCGCCAAGACTATCAGGCACATCGGAGTGGGGAAGCCTGCCAGCCTTTGGTTGGACTGTATCCCTCGAGCATGGCAAGGAGGGCGGATGGCAGCCACCATGCAAGCCAGACAATGCTGCCACAGACCTTTACGTTCTCAGAGTTCATCTCGGCCTCTGTATACAGGCCAACTGCAAACGGACAGGTGCGGACGAGCTCCGAGAAGATATCGTGTAGATACCGAAAGGGCGGCTTGGCGAGCAGCTTCTGTGTTAGGGGAGGCTTCTTGATGATGCGTCCAAGAATGTCGATGGTCTTTTTGGTGAGGTCATCCAGCACGGGTGGCAGACCGGACCCGCCAGCTGCTGCTGCTCCAGCCGCAGGTGCTCCAGCTGCTCCAGCTGCTGCTGCAGGTGCGGGCGCAGGAGCAGCGGCCGCGGGCTGCTGGGGACTTGACATGCTTCTGTCTGGGTTGTGTTTGTTCGTTGAGGATACGTCGTGAATACTGTTTTGCAACAATCTCCTCGCGCTCGGCTGAATCTGGACGAGATGGCAAGTTGGGCGAGCCGTGTTGCCAAGGCTGAGCGAGGACTGTGCCAAGTGTGTGCCAGGGCTGTGCATTGACCACTCGTGCATCTGCATGGCAGGCTGCCCTCGAGAGCATTGCGCCTGCTGCGCTCAAGCAGCTTGTCCGGGGTTAGTGCCGCTGGACCCAAGAGCGACCCGTTCATGCTTGACGAGTCTAACGCAGCAGCAGAGCTGGCCCAGGTGCGTGCGGATCCGCCAGAGGGCATTCTGCTCATCCAAGACGAGGAGAATGTCCTCAATGTGCAGGCATGGATCCAGGGCCCTGTCGGTGGGTCGGCAAGCCAGTCGGTACTGGCCTGGCAGATGCTGACACAGGTGGTGTGTGTGGATCAGGAACGCCCTACGAAACGGGATGCTTCCGAGTCCGGCTTGTCCTCGGAGGCGACTTTCCACAGGCACCGCCAAAGGGTAGGCAGACATGGGCTTGAATGCCCGGTACTCGGCAGGCGCTGACCGCCTCGACACCAGGATACTTCACGACCAAGATCTTCCATCCCAATGTCGCCGAGAATGGCGAGATCTGTGTCAGCACTCTCAAGAAGGACTGGAAGAGCGATCTGGGCATCAAACACATTCTGCTGGTGAGCGAGCCCCGGCCCTTTGTGGAGGCTGCTGCTCGGTCATGGTCTGACCCATGGGCAGACCATCAAATGCCTGCTGATTGTGCCCAACCCAGAGTCTGCATTGAACGAGGAAGCCGGACGCATGCTGCTTGAGGATTATGCAGCCTTCGCCAAGCATGCCAGGCTCATCACCAGCATCCATGCACAGAACAAGCTCGTCCAGTTTACGAGACGCGAGACTGTCGCGGATAAGCCCACAGCAGCAACGCCATCAGCTGCTGGCCCACATGTGGAGCAATCAAACGGCAAGATGGATGGCACGTCTCCAGCTGCAGAGGGCACTGCCGCAGAGTCGGCCAAAGCGGGCCCTCTTTCTGGTGCTTCAACGGCCGCTGCTGCTGCTGCTGCCGCGTCAAAGAAGCGCGGTGCCGGTGAGGTTGCTGCGGCTGGATCTGGGCCATCATCAAAGGTCGTGCCCGACAAGCGACGCACCATGCGGCGGCTGTGATTGCCAGAAACACGCCAGACACACGCCAGAGACGGAAAGCGTTGCGTGCTTGTAATGAATCTGCGGCGTTGAGCCGAAACTGTTTGCTGCAAGACCGCCGCGCACGTCGCGTGTCCCATGGCTGCATTGACTATGGCGCCAGCAACACGCGCAGCAGAGCAACCAGCCGAACAGGCAGCAGACTGCCCACCGACGCTTGTGACTGCCGAAGATGTGCGGCTTGCGACGTGCCTGTATGCGCTCCACACCGCCAGCTCGGGCCGCACGGTGTGTGCAGAGACACGATACGCACACATTTGTCTCATTGCAGGCTCGGCCCTGCCACGGCAGCTGCGCGACTGCCTGTGCGGCCGTCCATCGAGCCGTCCAACAGACTCCAGTGACAGCACCGCCCAGACCGATCAGCCCGCTGCCGAGTGTGAGACACGAGTCGGCCAGGTGCAGCAGCCAAGCAGGCTAGTGCTGGACGACACGGCCGCCCTATGTGCGTCCAAGGACACTGTCGAGTCTATGTTGCAGCAAGAGCTTCTCACAGCTCGGCTCGGTAGGCTGTCTCACTCGCCTGCTGGCCACTGATCAGCAATATCTCACGCATGCACACAACGGTGCAGAGATCAAACTACTCAACAAGCGAGTGGCTGGCGGCGACGATCAGGGGGCAGGCAAGGCCCGAAAGAAGACCGTCCTTCGCAAGTCGTATCTGTGCACATGGAAAGGTGGACATTTCATGCGGCACTGGCGATAGCAACACCCGCCAGGTTTGACGCTGATACGTTTGGTGCACAACAAGTCGCCTCATCACTCGGGCTATCTCCATCGCTGGTCAAGCAGCTCGAGTTTGTCGAGATCTGCAAGCGGTACGAAGAGACGATCCTGTCCGCATCAGCAGATCAGCCTGCCCACGTGGGGTCGGCTGCAGACTATGGAGCGAGTGTGGTGCGGTGCACGACGCAGCTCATGCCGCAGTTGACGGCGATCCTCAAAGAGCGGCTCGAGCTTGCTGCTAGCGACATTACTGGGTCGTCCAATGCCACCTACGGCAAATGGCTGGATGAGACGTGCAAGCTGATGGGCATGCTTCAGGCACACTGTAAAACGGCTCTCGGTATGTTCTGGATCGCGCTGGTCTGCGCTCACAATGAGAAGAATGGCAACTAACACTTGGCTAGACCTTGCATGCGGCCAGGGCGGCATTTTGACTGAAGCGCAGAGCGAAGCGATTGTGGACGTGATGGTGGATACCATAGGCGGTCTTGTCGATATGCTTGTTGATGGAGCGGCATTGGACGAGCGACGCGCAATGCAAGTCGGGCACATTAAAGTGCCATTGGCGGCAGTCTGTTTGGAAGAGCAAGAAGGCCAACAAGCCGACCAAGGTCGTGACGAGACTCTGCAGGCGCCAGAAGAAAGCATCGCGTTCCGAACGACCGACGAGCTGGCGATCCACAGGGTGATTGTGGGGCTGTGCGAACAGCATCCCCTGCTGGCGAGATCGTGCTTTGACAATATCGCGGCGCTTGTTCGTCGCTGGGTGTCCGAGGGATCACACAAGCAAGGGCAAGGGCGGTTGCCAATAGTCGTGTTTGAAATGATGCGATGCCTCATGGAACACGCACCGCAGTGGAAAGGAGCGCGTCGCGGGAAGGGACGCGGAGACACGGGCGCGGGCACAAATGCAGATCCCAAGTGCGAGCTCGTGCAGCTGGTGCAGCAGCTGGGAACAGCGCGCGGCATGTCGAGCGAGGCGCGGATGTCATCGCATTGCGAGTATCTGGCGCTAGCCGTGCTTCAGCAGTCGGCAGCACCGTGGCCATGAGTGTTGGGATTGCCGATGCATTGTTGATGCCGCCAAAGAACCACACAAAGCAGCCCCTCCTCATCCCCAATTCCCGATTGGTCCTTTTGCAGTTGCCGGCAGCATTGGCAGCAGCATCGTCAGAATGAGCACAGGAGGGCCGACTGTTGCCGTTGCCCAGAGCGTGGCAGAGGCAGCTGGCATGAGCAGCAGCAGCAGTAGTAGCAGCGGAGGTACAGCAGCGGGATCGTCAACAGCAGCAGCAGCAGCAGCCAGCCAGACCACGCCCAGATCCGAGATGCCCGTGGATGCGTCGATTGTTGCTGCCGCCACGGCCGCGGTGGCACAGCCGCCGGCCGCACCGTCGCCCGCAGCGTCGTTGTCGCCGGCAGTGCCTGCGGCTGCGGCCGATCCCTCTGGGCCGGCTGCAGTGCCCGCGCAGACGCCGTCGTCTGTGGCGTCGGCAGGCGCATCGGGCACCGCTGGCGCCGCGGACGCACCGCAGCAGCAGCAGCAACAGCAGCCTGCGCCGCCCGCACCCGAATCTGGCGCATCCGCCGCATCCGCGCCGCTTTCTTCCGTCCACAACAACGCAGCCGTCGCCGCTATCGTTGCCGCTGCCTCGGCCGCCCTCACGCCGCCTCAGCACTCGTCCAGCCGCGGCAACCTCCCGCCTGCCCTGCTATCGCCCGTCTCGGCGCCGCTGCTCCACGCCTCGTTGGCCCCGCCGTCTTCCTCGCCCTCGTCCTCCTCGTCGTCGTCGTCGTCCGCAGAGCACCTCGCCAGCCCTGGTGCCGCGCCGCTTGCCCGCAGCGTCAGCAGAAACCGCAGCAACACCGTCGGCCAGCGTCCAGGCTCGTCCACCGCTGCCGCGACCGCCGCCTCTGCATCTGCCTCGGCCGCTAGCCCCGCTTCCTCCAGCGCCGCCCTCAATCATCCCGCAGGCGCTGCCCTCCACTCCGTGCCCGAGACCAAAAGCCTGCCGTCGCTCTCGTCTGCTTCCCTTCCAAGCCCGACTGCCGCCGTCACGGGTGTCAAGCCTATCATGAGCAGCAACAGCAACAGCAACGGCAGCGGAGCACCTACGATCATGCTCACCCCATCCGGCTCGGCCTCGTCCGGAATCAGCGCGAGCACCAGCTCGAGCAGCCTGGGCAGCAGCAGCATTGCCAGCCCGTCCATCAGCCCCAGCCCCAGCATCGGCGGCACGCGCAGCAGCCTGCTGGTGGCTAGTGGCGGTGGCGGCGCCATGCACGCCCGCACAGACTCGTACCGCGCCGACAATGGCTCCTCAGCCGCACAAGGTGGCTACATCCCGGGAACGTCTCCCGGCTCCAGTCCCGCCAACGCAAACGCCGACACCAGCTCGCTGCTCGAGTCCAGAGTCGGCCTGCCGCTCAGCGACGCCGTGTCGTTTGCGTACTTTCGAAGAACGGACATCCATCCCAAGCGCGAGCGGCATATCCTGTACGCGCTGCACGTCAAGCAGAGCGAGGGTACCAATCTCGGCGTCATTGCGGCAGACGAAATGTCCTTTGACCCAGACAAGAACAAGAAAGGTGCAGTCGCCTAGCCTGCAAGCCTTGAGTGTGCATTCGCCTGCATTCGTTCATATGGGCTGACTCTTCCATGTGCCTGCTCGTTGCGGAAACCAACTGTGCACACCCTGGATGTATCCGTCTGCATCTGGATGTTGCTTCAGCGGCCGAGAGGAAAGAAAAGGTCAGCAAGCGATCAGCGGCGCTCAGCAAACTCAATGCGCTGCTCCGGCCCAAGAAGAAGAAAAAGACTCGCGCTGGCATGATGCACTGCCTGATGCTTGCCATCCACGATCGGCGGGTCGGCTACTCGTGTGCCCTCATCAACGAGCTCTCGCCAAACTCGCTCAAGAAGAAGCGTATGCACGAGTCCAACAAAGTCTTCCTGTATGCCCTCGCAAACCGGCTGGAGCCCGTCTGCCTGCTTCTCATGGACAAGGGCTTCCCGTTCAACATCAATGCACCCATCTTTGGCGCCTCCACTCTGGACCCCACCAAGTTTATCTTTCCGTCGTACTTTATCCTCGCTGTCGCCTTTGGCCTTGACAACCTGATAAAGGCCATGCTCAAGCTGCGGCCAAACCTCAACGCCAGCTGGTACCGCATCACGCCGCTCGTACTCGCGGCATGCAAGGGTAATCTCCAGACGGTCCAACTGTTGTTTGAGAACGGCGCAAATCCAAGTGTGCCCCTGCCCCTGTCGTACTACTTTTTGCTCCGCAGCCTCAAGACGCACGGCGGACGACACTTTTCTGCAGACCCCGTCGCGTCCACAACACGACAACAGCGCAATTCGGTGATGCGTGTCGAGCCTGTGAACGCAAGCGACTTTAGCAGCGGCTTCAAGCAGTACGGCGATAAGCAGCCTGTGCGATTCTCGCCAGAGTTTATTGCTGAAAAGGCACTGCTTCCGCTCGAGCTGGCTGCCCTCTCTGGCCACAAGGAGGTCGTCAAGTATCTGCTGCCCAGGACAGATCCGCGCGCTCTTGCTGCCTGCCACTTTATGTTCCTCGTCCAGCATGATGTCGAGGTGACGCTGTATCTCATCAAATGCGGCGCCAACATGATGCAGCGCGACAGCTCAGGCTCCACGGCGCTCCATTTGGCTGCGCGCGCAGGCAAGCTCGACCAGATCATCGCCATGGTGCTCTCCAAGGTCGACGTCAATGCTCGGGGACAGAACGACTGGACGGCGCTCCACGAGGCCGTGTCCTTTTGCCGCAAGGACGTGGTGCAGTACCTGCTCAAGAAGGGCGCCGACCGCAATGCAAAGACATCGAACACGTCCGAGACCCCCATGGACGTTGCCCGCCGCATGGGCTTCTCCGAGGACGAGATGACCATCTACTTTGACCGGCTGGTGGACGAGGCGTTCATCAAGCGCAAGGAGGACTCGATCTCGAGCATGATGAAGATCATCCAGGTCACTGAGCCCAGCAAGTCGTCGGCCGGCATTCTTGCGTCGGGATCGTCTGCCGTGTCTGCGGCTGCTGGTGCCATGATGGGGCAGGGCAGCAGCAGCAAGGATGGCCGAAAGACGTCCAAGAGCGCCGCGACAGGACCGGCAGGAGCCTCGGGCGATACGCCTGCCAAGCGCAAGGGCAGCGACAAGTTTGGAGGGTTCCCGTTTCTGAGCCGCGGCAGCAGCGCCTCGTCGTCGTCTGCAGCCGCAGCTGCGGCTACTGCTGCCGTCAATGGCAGCGCTGGTGTGGCATCATCATCCTCGACCGGATCGGGCGACATTCTGTCCAACAGCAGTCTTGCTGGCACGACAGGCAGCACCAACAGCATGACGGCAGTTGTCGAGACCAATGGCGTGGACGCTGGTGATGGCTCCACATCGCCCAAGCTGGGCAGCAAGTCTGGCAAGCGGAAGCTGTTTGGTGGCAAGAGCAAGGACAGCAAAAGCTAGTCGGGTGGTACGCGTCGTGCTTTGCCAGTCTTTCTCTCTCTCTCTCTCTCTCTCTCTCTCTCTCTCTCTCTCTCTCTCTCTCTCTCTCTCTCTCTGATGCTCTTTTTCCCTCTTGGCGGTCGCCGCCATTCCTCGGCTGGCAGTTGCTTTGTATTCTCTGGTTTAGTCACGGTTTCTCTGTCTGATCTTCGTCACACACCCACTCCATTACGGCTCTCGTTTTCTTCCACAAATGCAATGTCTTGAACACATTCTTTCTGTAAGATGTTTTATCGCATAGATCAAGCTGGCGATTGCCGCTGTCGACCGAGAGACTGTGCGAGACTGAGCGAGAGCAACTGGCGGCAGCAGTCACACATCGCATGCCGCTTGGGTTTGGCGCTGTTCCTTCAGCCTGTTGACGGTACAGACTTCTGGCAGTGTGGCTTTTATCGTGGACAAGCGCACAGGTTCTGCAGCCGAACCACTGAGCAAGGAGCTGATGCAAAGCAATCCGATCTTGCTGTGCCGCTGGCTGACATCACAACCAGCGAGGGACGAGGGAGAGAGGGACGGCAGGGATCATTGAAGCCATGACGCAGCCATGACGCAGCCATGCACGCATACGTGCATATGTCCAATCATCTGTGCATATGTCAGGGAGCGCTGCTTTGTTGACTCGTCCCAAGGGCGTGCGCGGGCACTGAGAGGCTGGTGCCAGTGGCACTGCAGCAACATCTGAAACGCGGACTGTGGCGCGTTCGCGTTCGCGTTCACGGCGTGTACCCGCATTCCAGCCGGTCACTGGCACACCCTACAAAGGGGCGCCTGCATCATCAGGTGGGCAGAGTGCGCCACTACAAACAAACCCTTGAAACACCCGGCAAGCATGCCGAGCGTGCGTGTATGTACCTACGCATCCCTTGGCTGCATCCAGCTACAAAAGGCAGCGCTGCTCTCCCGTTCATCCCCCATCAACCAACTCAAGCACTCTTGCAGTCTCGTGTACAAACCCACCCTCTGAACATATTTCCAACCACCAACAACCACCAACCAACCATGATCGCATCCATCCTCGTCGCTCTCCTCGCCACCTCGGCTCTCGCTGCTCCCGACTTTGCCTCGGTCGACATCTCCAAGACCAACGGCAACGGCGACGCTGCTCTCGCTGCCGCCAAGTCGGTCTGCTCGGAGAACCTCTCTGCCAAGGAGCTCAAGGACATTGGCGCAGTTGCCGAGAACGCGGAGCTGACCTTCTTCAACCCTGCCGTCGGCAAGGCGTCTGGCGCTGCCAAGGCCGCGATCCAGTGCCAGAAGGACCGCAACAAGGTGCTCAAGAACTTCTGCCAGCTCCTCTCTGCCCAGAAGGACAACAAGGCCGACCAGCTCGCGCTCAACACCAAGCAGGTCGCCAAGAACACCGGCGATGTGACCGCCCGCTGTGCTGGCGTCGACACGTCGCTCTTTATCGGATCGGGCGGCAACGGTGGCGGCAACAACGCTGCTCCTGCGGCCAAGGCCGACAAGGCTGCTGGCGATGCCAACGCTGCTGATGCCAACGCGGGCGATGCCAAGGCCGGCAAGAAGGAGAAGAAGGGCAAGAAGGAGAAGAAGGCCAAGAAGGGCAAGAAGGAGAAGCGTGCCGCCAAGAAGGATAAGAAGGCCAAGAAGGAGAAGAAGGGCGGTAACGGTGGCGCTGCCGCTGCTGCTGGTGGCGCTGCTGCCTCTGCCGACTTTGGCTCGATCGACATCTCCAAGACTGGCGGCAACGGTGCCGCGGCTCTCGCAGCCGCCAACGCCAAGTGCCCCGAGAGC